>BLSH010021057.1:715253-736431 GCA_018402905.1 Glandirana rugosa
GTCCTCAGAGCAACAGCACAGACAGCAGTAGTAAAGTAATCTATCTCAGGATGCAGGATCAGGTCTTAAAATGGCTAAAATCTGTCCCTCACGCCGTCAGCTACCTTTCCCTACACTAACCCAAGGAGCATGTGACTGCAGCACTGTGACTCCAGCTTATAAAGAGGCTGGGTCACATGATGCACCGGCCAATCACAGCCATGCCATTAGTAGGCATGGCTGTGATGGCTTCTAAGGGCAAACCAGTGAAACGCTTGTTGATTGGCTGCCCTGCAGCTTCTCAACACGTGGAGTAAAATAGCAGAACCCCGGACCGAACCCGAACGATTTTTGAAATGTCCGGGTCCGGGTCCGTGCCACGGACACCCAAAAGTTCGGTACGGACCCGAACGTTACAGTCCGGGTTCGCTCAACACTAGTCCTAAGCGCTTGAGAGATAAATCATAAAGAAGCCCACAGTAGATGATGTGATCGGACTATTTAATCCGGCTCCGCTCAAACAGCACAGAAGACTTGAGACATTCAACACTCATGGCCACACGCCTCATGACATCAAATGTATGATGAAATGCATAGGTCGGTGCCTAATGTGTCATGCCGAGCGGTCACCGACCAAAAGGAACGCATAGTGGATGTTATTATGCAGCAGCTTTCTGACATGCCATTTTTATCTTTTATGAATGTCCACTACTTTTAATTTAATAAAAACAAATTTAGAGCACAAAGGAAACAGGGTTAGGCTTGCAGTTTACAGAGTGTATCAAGTTGCTCATCTAATCAGAAGTATATGATTTGAGATGAGGAGATTTTAGTGAATAATGCTATGCTCTGCCACTTATAATTATATGTAGCCATGCCCCCATAGGGGTTGCTGGAAGTAGTGGTTCACCTGTCACACTGCGCTCAATCACTCTTTTCCACACATCCGGAGTCAGGAAGAACAGGCCGGTACTTGTGTTTCTTGTTTTTATTAGGGGATTTAACTTGGATGGGTTATAGGGTATTTATGGGATGCCCAGCATATTAAACAGTTCGTAAACGGGACCACACCATATATAATCCTGTATATACACCACTTAACTCCTCCAGCACAATCTTGCTTACCTCTCCTGCACAACACTTCTCAGGCCTAGCTAGCACGTGGTGAGACCTGCCTCTGATTCTGGTCAGGCCTTGGTGAACCACCCATTACAGGCAAGGGGTCGCAGACCCCTCAGGTGTAGCAAAAAGTACAAGTGTGCTAGCTAGCCTCAGCAGACTACTGGTCCCAGCCAGTCCCTTCTTCAGGTTCTGCCAGCCTTCCTGCCTTCAGCGACCCAACTCCAATGCCCGATGACACCATAGATCCAACTGGCTCTTGCACCCTTCTCAGACTGTCTCTCTCTCTCTCCACAATCTGCTCTGGTGTGCCTCTTCCAGCTTCCCTTGCCCAGCAGCACCACTCCGTTGCTCTCTCCTGCTCCTTGGTCAGGACTCCCCATTGGATGTAGTGAGGGGCCCCTTCCACTCCCGAGCCTCAAGGTCCAAGGTCACCCCCCAGACTAGGGGCTCCCTCAAAGGCCTCCACTACTATTGCTCCATCTCCTAGTTCTTCCACCCAAACTCTCCCCCCAGGCTGGGCTGATCCCAGGTATCTAAGGAGACCTGCCCGTGACGATCCAGATTGGGGACTTGTCAGGGCTCCCCAAACACCCCAGGAAGTTCCTCCTCTCTTCCCCACCCTTTCTTCTAGAACCCTCTAGAAGCAAAGAGGAGGTAACCAAGAGATGTCACTGCTTGCGAGTCACCAGCCTCTCCCTGAGCCACTCCCCTGCCCAGAATCAAAAGCATCAGGATTGACTTTTAGTCAGGCTTAACTGAATTTACCTCACCTACCAAAAATCCTAACACTCAGCACTTACCTAAAGGTAGAGAGCGCTACATATATATTGTTTTATAAATGTAGTTTTTATTATGAAATATTTCCTACACTGCCAATATGTAATTATAATCAGGAAAACCTATACAACCAGCAATGACAATTATGGGTGAACATTGTATAGGTCAGATCAATTTGGGAGTGTTCCACACAAATGGTTATGGTGTACTTTTATGGGAGCTGCTGCCTCCACTAAGACAACTACCTATGTAGGGTGTATGATGAAAATATGTGATGGGTGTGTGTTTCCCTTTAAATCAAAGTAAGGTAACCTAATAGTGAAAAGTGCTTAGTGCTCTGTGCATGGATGCACAGTGCATGTAAACCAGAAAAAAAAATTCAATGAAGACTTCTGCCTGGTACAGTAGAGGATGTCAAGTCATCTGTGCCCATTCTTGCCAGCGCTGAGCAATCCTCTTGCCTTTTTTTGCTAGGCTAAAAACCGACAACCAGAGAAATTTGTGTCGCCACATCCCCCAATGCTGTAACTGACATCTGATTTCTTTCTCTCATGCTCGACCATGACATGTGCATGACTGCAGGCTTACTGCGGACGAGTGTGGGGTGTAGCAAGATGGCAGTGTTGTGATGGAACGTTGCTTCCATTACCTACTCTGATGGGTTGCTGACTCTGACGGAACACCACCGCTTAGATGACATGCACACATTGATGGTGGCCGTGAGCACGCTCCGCCTGTGTGAGGTTCTGCCTCGCGACACTGCCTGGCTAGGGGGAGTATAGAAGTGGGCAGGGGAGCCATGTGATGTCACGACTCCGCCCCCCCTAGTGTCGGCAAAGAGACCCTGCCATGGAATCAAAACTTTTGAGGGGCTCCTACAGCCGAAAGGAGTAACATTTTAAAGGTAATGACACATGCATGATGTTTCTACCTATGGACACCTTAGTATTGTGCCTGGGTTTACACCCACTTTAATACCCTGATATCCATACAAGACATTAAATATAAAAATACAACCAATTGTAAAATTGAGGTGACCCATCGCATATTTTAGAAGAGTGGCATCATACCCACTACCTCTTTCATTTTTTCAACATTGTAAAGGTGACTGGGGGGGGGGGGGGTTGGGATGCTGCACATGTGGCTGCAATGGAGTGGAAAGCATCGCACGCTGTATTTGTGGCTATTACAGGGTAAGGTGTTACAAAGTTGTATATGAATGCAATAGATTGGGCGATAGAGAATTTTATATATGCCTATTACAGGATGGGAACCATTATGCCTGTGTGTAGGGGTTGCTGTTTGAATAATCAGTATAGGGGGTTAGGGGGTGTAGCAGACAAGAACAGCATACATTAGAACAAAGCTACATTGTTGCTGGCCCCTAACTTTTTGGAACTGACAGAAACCTCTTAACTGCCTGCAGCAGGGTTTCTCAACCAGGGTTCCATGGAACCCTAGGGTTCTTCCAGAGGTTGTAAGGGGTTCTTTGAGCAATGAGCACGTTCTGCCTTTCAGATAAGTTCCTACTGAAACCATTGATCTTTTTAACTATCTGTAAGGGGGTAATTCTTCTCAATGACCACAAATGTAAGGAGCATTCTTCCCACTGACCAACACACTAATGTATCATGAGTTGTAGGTAAAGTCATTTTTATCAGGGGTTCCCTGAGACCGGAAAGTTATTTCAAGGGTTCCTCCTTGAAGAAAAGGTTGAGAAAGGCTGGCCTGCACTTTAACCTCAGCCTAAATTGCTAAGCTTAACCTGGAAATTGTGTCAAACTGCTAAACATATTCTTTAAATTTAATCTAACTAACTGAAGTGAGCCACAATTATAGCACAACGGTGACACATTATACTATTTGTTATTGTCTATCTTAAAATATCTTTCATTTAAACAAGTTGATACTGAACAAATAACATTTTGGCAACAAGATACAACATGCTGAAATATTGGTGCCAAAAAACGACTAAAATGTTTGTTCCTACGGCAGATGATCCAGACTAGAAGGGAATGAGTCAAGGCATATTGGTTAAGCAGAGGGCGAACACAAAGAGGACCTCTCCAGTTTGTTGAACCTAATTTACAAACAGCAAGTTACAGTTAGAGAAATGATACAGAAAACTTCAGCACTAAAAGGAATTTGAGCCTTTTTAGCATGTAAAACTGTCTCTGCTTGTAGTTGTATACCTGGAGTTTTCTTTTTTTTTTTTCTTCTTTTTTTTTGCCGAAAGCCATGTACTGTGTTTATTTTTGAAAACAATGGTAAAAACCATGCAATAATAAAAGAAACAAGCTGTTTGTGTTTTCCTATTGATGCAAATGATATTTAAGGTAAAGTTACCTAGCAACTCTGCCATAATCCATCACGTAGGTTAGAAAAAATGCTTTAATATCTTTTTAAAGTGTGTGAATTACTTGCTTGCTTAACAGTATACTTTTGTTGAGTCTGGATAAATGTTTGAAGAAAAGTGATCCCAGATTAGTGGTCTTCAAGAAATGCTGTTTTGGCCAGACTGCAAAGTGTGAAATATTTGTAAACTGTGGAAGGGCCTCTAAAATAAGACCAAAGTAGATCAGAAAAACACATATTGTAGCACAGTACTATTAAAGGCTTGCAGCAAACAAAAATATTATTTTCAACATTTTTTACAAATACATTTCTGAAAAGCATGGCATGCATTTGTATTCAGCTCCCTCTGATAACCCTAACTAAAATGTAGTAGAACCAATTGCCTTCAGAAGTCACCCAATTAGTAAATTAGTCCACCTGTGTGTAATTTAATCTCAGTATAAATGCTGTACAGCTGTTCTGTGAAGCCCTCATAGGTTTGTTAGGGAACCTTAGTGAACAAACAGCATCATGATGGCCAAGGAACACACCAGACAGGTCAGATAAAGTTAAGGGTTAGGTTATAAAAAAAAAAAACCCAAACTTAGAAACATAGAAAAGTGACAGCAGAAAAAGACTGAGTAATCCATCGAGTCTGCCCATTTTTATTTTTATTTTTTTTATTTTTTTATTTTTTTTTTTTACATTAACCTTGTTGTCTGACTATAGATTTATGTTTATCCCAAGCATGTTTGAAGCCATTTACTGTTGACTGTCTCACAACCTCTGTTGGTAGTTTATTCCAATCATCGACCACCCTTTCAGTAAAATAATACTTTCTAAGATTAGTTTTGAACTTAGTTTGAGGTCATGTCCCTGTGTTCTTGATTTTGGTTTCATATTGAAAAGACTGCCCTCCTGAACCTTATTCACCCCCTTGATGTATTTAAAGGTTTCAATCATGTCTCCCCTCTCCCTTCTTTCCTCCAGACTGTACATATTAAGTTCCTAAAGTCGCTCTTGATATGTTTTATTTCCCAGACCTTTCACCATTTTTGTTACCCGTCTCTGAACTCTTATCAATATCTTTTTGTAAGTGTGGTCTCCAGGACTGGACACAGTATTCTAAATGAGGTCTCACTAAAGATCTATATAGAGGAATCAGAACCTCCTTCCTCCTGCTGGTGATCCCTCTACTGATACATCCCAGAATTCTATTTGCTTTTCCCACTGCCTGGTCACACTGTTTGCTCATTTTGCAATCATCTGAAATAAGCACCCCCAAATCTTTTTCTTCTGTAGTGCTGGCTAACACTGTACCCCCAATGCTGTACTCTCTAAGGGGATTCTTTTTCCCTAGATGCATTATTTTACATTTAGAAATATTGAACTGCAGTCTCCACTGTTTTGACCAATCTCCCAGCAATGCTAAATCATGTTCCATGTGGGGGACACAGCAAACATGTGGAAGAATGTACTCTGGTCAGATGAGACCAAAATTGAACTTTTTGGCCTAAAAGCAAAAAGCTATGTGTGGCGGAAAACTAACACTTCACATCATCCTGAACACACCAACCCCACTGTGAAACATGGTGGTGGCAACATCATGGCAACATCATGTTGTGGGGAGGCTTTTCTTCAGCAAGGACAGGGAAGCTGGTCAGAGTTGATGGGAAGATGGATTAAGCCAAGTACAGGGCAATCTTAGAAGAAAACCTATTAGAGTCTGCAAAAGACTTGAGACTGGGGTGGAGGTTCACCTTCCAGCAGGACAACAACCCTAAACATACAGCCAGAACTACAATGGAATGGTTTAGATCAAAGCATATTTGTGTGTTAGAATGGCCCAGTCAAAGCCCAGACCTAAATCCAATTGAGAATTTGTGGCAAGACTTGAAAAATGTTGTTCACAGACGCTCTCCATCCAATCTGACAGAGCTTGAGCTATTTTGCAAAGAAGATTGGGCAAAAATTTCACTCTCTAGATGTTCAAATCCGGTAGAGACATTCCCAAAAAGACTTGCAGCTGTAATTGCAGCGAAAGGTAGTTCTACAAAGTATTGACTCAGGGAGGAGAATACAAGTGCACATTACACTTTTCAAATATTTATTTTAAAAAAAATTTGAAAACTATTTATCATTTTCCTTTCACTTCACAATTATAAGCCACTTTGTGTTGGTCTATCACATAAAATTCCAATAAAATACTTTCACATTTTTGGTTGTAGCATGACAAAATGTGGAAAACTTCAAGGGTATGAATACTTTTTTCAAGGCACTGTATATAAAAAAGTACAGTATTAAAAAATATGTTTGTTCATCCAAACATTGCTGTGCCATACCAATCCACTGGGCTCGGTTCACACTGGGACAGCTTCAAAGTCTTCCGACTTTAAAGCTATCTCACACAGCGCAACTTCAGCACAGCTTGCAGACGACCTCTTTAATAGAAATCAATACATTTTGCTCTGTAGTGGTACACAAGTAGTGCAGGAACCTTTTTCTAAGTCGAAGCGACTTGAGTCACTCCAATTAGAACGGTTCCATTGCACTGAATGGAATGCGACTTGTCAGGCCACTAAGTCATCTGACAAGTCCCCCAGTGTGAACCAAGCCTAAGACTTGTTAGTAAGTGATTAGAGAAATTATGTTTTTTGTGCAGGAAAACTATTGCCAAATACATGCAGAAGCATGATGTGGAAAAATATTTCAGTACAAAGAAAATTTTCAGGGCCAAACCTGCCTTGCAATTTAAAATGTCACTGGAAATTAGTGATGAGCTGAGTTCTGTAGGTTCAGATTTGAGGTAATTTTGCGAAACCTAATGAAAGTTTGGATTTTGAGTTTTAACCCCACTTGGATCCATGGGAGTTTAAACTTGGAAACCAGTAATTACCATTTTCTGGGCTAATAGGCAAAGGATTGCCAAACAGAGGACATTGGGAGTTAGGAAGTTCCCTGGGGAACATGTGCCAATGCAAAAAAAGTTGATAAATGACTGTTCAGCTGGGAGAGGGTCTTTTCAGGTGGGTTAAAGTGGTTGTGAGGGCAGAAGGTTTTTTATCTTAATACATTCTGTGCATTAGGATAAAAAACCTTCTGTATGCAGCAGCCCCCCTCAGCCCCCTAATACTTACCTAAGCCCCTAAGCCCTATGTGCCTTTGCATCCTGCTGCTGTCAATTAAAGTCAGTCAGCCAATGAGAAGAGAGAGGGGGCAGGAGCGGACCGTGGCTTCATGTCTAAATGGACAAACAGCTGTGACTCGGCTTGGGTGTCCCCATAGCAAGCTGCTTGCTGTGGGGGTACTCAACAGGAGGGAGGGGCCAGGAGCACCAATCAGGGACTCGAGAAGAGGAGGATCTGGGCTGCTCTTTGCAAAACCGTTTCACAGAGCAGGTAAGTATAACATGTTTGTTATTTTTAACTGAAAAAAATAAGACTTTACAATCCCTTTAAAGGAAATAATTAAAAATGTGCAATTCTTTTCAATGGCATGCTATATATGGTTTTACAGAACACAATTCTAAGATACAGTGAACCTGGCATTGCAGAAATTGCATATGTACTAAATTAAGTTTACTTTTACATTTTTCATTGACTTACATACAGCCGCAACCCAATAGGATTGATCACCACTCAAAAACAGGTTTTAAAGGGTACTTTTTTTTAAAGACGACACTTTTTTTATGTAGCAGTAATAGAACAATATAGCTAAAATATATCACAAAATATATACTTTGAAAAAAATAAAGCCAATGCCATCATCTTTATACAGATTGCAAAACAGTGTCAAAACAAGTCACATAGCATAACTTTTTTTTTTTTGAGTACCACTCTGTATTGTGTACAAAGTTCAAGGAAATGTCAACCCAGAGTGCATCAAAATACCTTGAGCTCTGGTTCACATTGGTGCATTTTGGCATGCTATTTGACATGTCAAATCACATGCCAGATCAGCGGCAATTACCGGCAATGGCATCGTCCTAATCGGTGTGACGCTGCATTTGCAACGCCGCACCAATTTCCAAAAGTAGTTTCTGTACTACTTTTGGTGATTTCAGGTGTGATTTCCATTGACATCTGTACAGAAACCAGCAGTTTCTTTCCCGCACCAATGTGAACCTAGGCTAAAGGACAAACCTACATTCCAAAGGTGAGGCACCTGTTAAGGTGAACAAAAAAATGTTTTGGAGGCCACAGTCAAACATTTGGCCCAGTGGCTGGAGAGTATGTAAGCAGTTTGTTTGGGGCCCAGGGCAGATAGATAATACATTTTTTTTAAAGAAAAACTTCCCGGCCACTGCGTCCTTAACAACGGATGAGTCATCAGCTTTCAACGGGCTTCCCCACTGACAGCTGAATGAAAAAAAAAACATTGCTGGCAATACAAAATTGTGAAAAAAACAGCATGGGGGTCCCCCAATCCCCCCCCAGTGGATTTTGAGGGAACCCCCCGCCAATCTTTTTTAAATGGCGTGGGGTCCCCCCAAAATCCATACCAGACCCTTATCTGAGTGTGCAGCCTGGCAGTACAGGAAAGGGTGGGACGAGCGAGTGCTCCCCCTCCTGAACTGTACCAGGCCACATGCCCTCAACATAAGGGGGTGTTTTGGGGAGGGGGTATCTGCCCCCCCACCCCAAAGCACCTTGTCCCTATGTTGATGGGGACAAGGGCCTCTTCCCCACAACCCTGGGCGAGGGTTGTCGGGGTCTGCAGGCAGGGGGTTATCAGAATCTGAAAGCTACTTTTAATAAGGGGACCCCCAGATCTCGGCACCCCCTATGTGAATGAGTAGGGGTACATTGTACCCCTACTCGTTCACCAAAAAAGCGTCAGGTTGTGGGGAAGAGGCCCTTGTCCTCATCAGCAGAGCGCCCCCACCCTAAAACACCCCCCATGTTGAGGGCATGTGGCCTGGTATGGTTCAGGAGGAGGGCGCTTGCTCCTCCCCCCCCCTTTCCAGACTTGCTTGCTCAGATAAGGGTCTGGTATGAATATTTTAATAAAACTTTTGGCATGGGGTTGCACTCAAAATCCATACCAGACCCTTTGATATTGGGGGCATGCCTTTTTTTTTTAAACTTGGCGTGGGGTTCCCCTTAAAATCCATACCAGACACAAAGGGCCTAGTGTGGATTGGGGGGGCCCCCACACCGCTTTGTTTCACATTTTCGTACTACTGGCAATGGTTTTTTTTTCAAGAAAGCTTGCAGCTGGGAAAATTTATTTAAATGATTAGTAGTACCGTGCCTTCAAACCCTTTGTATGGCCTTATTTCTCTTGTTGTCCTAATGGCTATAGTTAATGGTTCTATGCGCAGAGCAAGGGCGACAGAGGGCACCCCTGCCTTGTCCCCCTGGTCAAAGAGAAATACTCTGACAGCCCATTATTAACCTCCCTGGCGGTATGATTATGTCAGATTTTTGCATCTAAAAGCGGTACATTGTTTTGCATAGAAATTTGGCGTTTTATATTGTAGATCTGTAATTCTTAGGAATAACTCAATTAAGTCTGTCCAAACAAGAGTCTAGTAGACATCCCAGGTATGATAAAGTTTGAAACACAAAATCATAAATTATAATATAATAAAAAACTACAAATATTTATTAAAAAATAACACAATAGTAGTAAAATGTATTCAATAATGTAATCAGAAAAAATCAAAAACACTGAAATTTGCTCATTTGCAGAATTGTCGCTCTCATCAATTTCAGTGTCTGATGATACATTTCCCCAAAAATCAGTATCACTCAATACTGCAAATGATTCTTATTTACTATCGGTGTTTTCTAGCTGATCAAAAACCACTTTTGACATAAAGGGACACTTTTTGGTTGCCATGGACATTCTCAAGTTTCCAGGCAGAAAGAATGACATATATGATATAAAAGTGCATGCAGGGCACTGGACAAACCACTAGGGACAAAGGGGATGTGAAATGATTTCATACAGTAATGTAATTTTACAGATTACAGTGTACTGTATGTTTACTATGTGTTTCACTATTTGTATTTCCCGCCGGACTCCGCCACCCGTGCGACGCGATGCTTGCAGGGAATGGAGCCCGGCATCACAGAGTGAATCGGGTGGAAGACAGCCCGCTGATACAGCGGGGGGACATCACTGGATCCATGGGACAAGGAAAGTAACGCTGCCTGGTTCCAGCGATGCAATTCCAAGTGTAGCTTGGGGTTACCGCTCTTGGTACAGAAAATTCACCCCGAGCCACACTTGGGAATACCGCCAGGGGAGTTAATCCTCACTCTTGCTTTCAGAGCACTGTAAAGCAGTCTCACACATCTGGTAAATATCGTCCCAAATTTGAACTCTACTATGACTTGCCACAGATAATCTCATTCAAAACTTTCAAATGTGTTGGCAAAGTCGAGGGAAAGGATAGCTCTTGACCCCCTCTCCTTCACTGGGACCTGTAAATTTAGGAAAACTCTTCTGATATTTAAGTGTGTTGACCTACCTGGAATATACCCTGATCCGGGTGGATCAACATAACTATTATCCTATTCAGTCTAGTGACCAGAATTATTGCCAATTACTTAACATCTGCACATAACAACGAGATTGGTCTATATGACGAGGGCAGATGGGGATCTTTCCCCGCTTTATGTATCACTATAATTGTTGCTTCCATCATAGAAGTTGATAATATTCCCTTTTAATAGGCCTCATTTAGCGCTGACAAAAGTTCTGGTAACAAAATGTCCCCATATTGTTTATATATTTCTCTTGGCAATCCATCTGGACATAGTGCTGTATAATTAGCAGAGACAGATACTGTGCTCCGAAGTTCCTCTATGCTAATAGGCGCTTCTAGCATGCCTCTATCCTCCTCAGAGAGAGATGGAATTGTCAAACCCTGAAAACAATTTCTCATTTCTCTGCTCGTATCTCCTATTTTATAACTACTGTATATAAGTCCATATAATATTTTTTAAAGGCCTCTATTATCTCCCCAAGACACATAGTGACCCCTCTAGCATACCCAACCCCTCTGATTTAATAGATGTTATAGTATGCAATTCTTCATTGTGATTCCTAGCCAGAAGGGCCAGCATGTGTCCTGTCCTTTCCCCCTCTTCATGCCAATGCTGTTTCATGAACATTCTTTTATTTTCTGCTTTTATCAAGGCAACTGTTCAATACATTTTCTGCATCTCAGTCCACTTAACTACATTTTTTTGGGTTGCATCTTCTATATGTGTTTTTTCTGCTTCTGTCATGGCCTTCATAACTGACAACTCCCAATCTTTGGTTTACTTTTCAACTTTCAAGATTTGTTGGCTTATGAGTGTCCTAAGGTAGTATTTGAGTGTATCCCATACCATCCCCTGGGATGCTGATGCTGTCAGATGCTAAAAATGTCCCAAGGGCCTCTTTCATATACTTCTCTGAGGCTGCAACCAGCTTCCATTCCCCTTGATTTTGTCTCTCTCTCTCCCTCCCATTATCAAAACCAAAGGGCAGTGGTCTGATAGTCCCCTTGCCATATATATTTATATCCTTTATTAGGGGAAAACTACCTTCATTCCCCAATGCCAGATCTATTCTGGAGTGTGTAGAATGAGTGCCTGACTGGCATGAGAAGGTTTGCTGTTCTGGGTACTGCTCACTACAACTATCCCTCATTCCTGACTCCTTAAGTACTTTGTACAGTGGGGTATATCCCTCCTGTGCCCCTATCTTCCCTGGGGGAAATGTATCTAACTGTATATTCAACACCATATTAAAATCCCCTACTACTAATACTGGCACCCTTGGCTTATTGGCTATAAAGTCTAAAACTTTTCTAATTACCTCCATTTTAAAAGGGGGGGTATACACATTGATCAATATGCTTGGAATACCTGCTAATAAACAATAAATAAATACATAGCGACCTGTGTACCAAAATACTTGTTCCTTGCTTTTGTGCATGAGCTTTAGGAGAGGCTTCCTTTCTGGATGACAGGCATGCATGCCATTCCTCTGCAGTGTACACAATATTGTGTCATGGGGAACAATCGCCCCAGTTTGGTTTTCTACTTCTTTAGCTAACTGCAGTGAACTTGCATGGTGATTTTCTTTAACCCTTCTCATCAGAAGAAGCACCTGTCAAGGTGTTAACTCTCGTGGATGGCCTGAACGTCTCTGTGAGATGAGAAAAAGGGGACCCCCATCATGCCACCATCCAAACACATAAAGAATTGAAGGAAAAATTCCCTTAAAAAATGCAGGAATTTAAGGGCACGACATAGGGAAAAATGATAAAAAATAAGCTTTATTTATATTAAATAGATGAAACCTGGACATGAAGAACAGATATGGACATAACAAAAAGGACCACCCCCCCCCCCCCCCATGTACCCAAGCTTGGAGGAAAAGTTCTATCATTGAAAGATGAGAGAATTGTCTGGAAAATGTGGAAACAAGGTGCAGCACTAAATGTTATATATATAATAAAATATATTGTTAAAGTCCACTTGCACCCCGCCGGCTTCAGCCAGTACAACAGCACAGTCTGCAACTCCCTGGGACGCTCAGGCTTAGAGGTGTCTAATGAGTTTGGGTCACAACAGGCTCCCACATCTCTCTATCTAGATACTCTAATAACACTCAAAGAGGGCATGCACACACATGCTATGTTATATGTGTGTGTAGACCTACACACACATATATACACCTCTCTGCTGATCCACAACTAATGCTCTCAGATCCCACGTAACTTGCCTCAATCTAGAACTGATGTGTTGCGCTATATACACTGCTGTAGATATTATATGTCTATTTTTCATCCACCAAATGCCAAGGCTATACAGCACCCACGCCGTTATTGTCCTGAGGAAGCTCTTGAAAGCGAAACACGTCAAAAGACCAGCATGGAGGTTACAAGTCCCTCACATGTGATATGCCAAGGAAATTTTTCCAGACAATTCACTCAACTTTCAATGATAGGACTTTTCCTCCAAGCTTGGGTACACGGGGGGTGCTTACCTTGCTTTGCATAGGGTTTTTCTTTTTTTTTTAAATAAAGCTTATTTTTATCAGTTTTGCCTATGTCGTGCCCTTAAAGTTCTGCTTTTTTTTTTAGGGAATTTTTCCTTCAATTCTTTGTGTCTCTGTGAGATGGTTGCAGTTCCATCTTTGTTAAATTTTTGTGTCACTTGCTTACATTATTCTGACTGATAAGTAAAGCTTTGCTGATGTTCTTGTAGCCTTCACCTTTCTTGTGTAAAGAAATTATTTTCTTTCTCAGGCCTTGTGACTATTTCTCTACCATGTGGTGCCTGTCAGGCAAGGAGCAGATAACAGGTAACAGTTCAAATGTCTAACTATACAAAGAGTTCAATGAACAAGAGCACATACCCTGAGCAGTTCTGCTGGGACTTGTAGCTCCACTGCAGATGAAGGTGTAGGTTGGCTGAAACTTGTAGTTTACTTTCTGCAGATGAAACAGGAGGTTGGCTGGAACTTATAGTCCATTGTTGCAGATGTAACAGGTTTGACTGGGCGGCCAAGTAGTAATGCTGAGTCTGGCACTTCAGTGGAATCAGGTAAAGTGTAGTCTAGGCAGGCTGGGTCATACACAGGAAGATCAGAGTCCAAACGGTCCCGAATCAGAAGCGAGCAAAGCAGGGTCAAATCTAGCTGGGTCATACATGAAATATACAGAGAAGATATCAGCTGGTTCTAGCAGTAGCACACAAAGGTAACAACTCTATAATGATCACTGGTGCTGATACAGGTGATTTAAAGGTGAGCTGGCCAATCACCATTGTTTCCCAGGTAAAGGCTGTGCCAGGTGACCTCTGCTGGGTCCTAAAGGGATTCTATTACTGACAGTACCCCCCTCCTCGAGGGGTTGTTCCTGCACCCCCAGGCTTACTTGGATAATAAATATGGAACTTCTTGATGAACTTCTGCATGAAGATCATGAGCTCTGACCCAAGATGGATCCTTTCCAATGAACGAGATATTGTAAGGAACTGCATACTCGAATAAATTCCACTTAATATTCCTGACTGTCCAACACGTCCACAGTTTCTGGTTCATTTACTTGGAGGCTGGAATGAACAGGTTTCAACAATGAAACATGAAAGACATTTGGAATGCACATAGAAGGGGGAAGTTTTAACCACTTCAGCCCCGTAAGGATTTCACACTTTAGGACCAGAGCCCTTTTTGCAATTCGGCGCTGCGTCCATTTAACTGACAATTCCGCGGTCGTGCGACGTTGTACCCAAACTAAATTTGCGTCCTTTTTTTCCACAAACAGAGCTTTCTTTTGGTGGTATTTGATCATCGCTGCGTCATTTCTGATCGCCGCTATAAACAAAAGAAGAGCGACAATTTTGCAAAAAAACCCAAATTTCTTACTTTTTGCTAAAATACAAATCCAAAAAAAAAAATACAAAAAAACATTTGTTTTCATCAGTTTTGGCCAATTTATATTCTTCCTCATATTTGTGATAAAAAAAATCACAGTCGGCGTTTATTGATTGGTTTGCGCAAAAGTGGCCGCGTTTACAGATGATGAGAATTAATTTTTGGGGTTTTTAATTTTTTTTATTTTTTACTAGTAATGGCGGCGATCTGCGATTTTTAGCGGTACTGCGATATTGGGGCGGACGTGTCGGACTATTTTGACACTTTTTTGGGACCATTGGCATTTATACAGCGATCAGTGCTATAAAAATGCACTGATTACTGTGTAAATGCCATTGGCAGTGAAGGGGTTAACCTGCAGGGGGCGCTCTAAGGGTTAACTGTGTTCCCTGGGCATGTTTTTACTGTATGGGGGCTGCCCTAATGGGAAGGGAAGTGATAACAGCTTCCATGTAGAGGAGGTTCGTGTTTACTTACACAGACCTTCGTTCTTTCACTCCGGGGGGGGGGCATCGTGGGTAGCCGGCGGAGATTGAGTCCACCGCACCCGCTCCCTGGCCCTCCCCAAACACAGTGAGCGTGCGGGCGCGCCTCCAGCGGCACGCGCGCTCTCACAGTGCATGATCTCGCAGCCGCCGTCGTATGATGGCGATTTGCGATATCGAACCACTTTGTCACCGTCAACCTGCGGTTGGCGGTCGGCAAGTGGTTAATCTACAGGCCACAGGATGAAACATGCAGGGACAGATTCCTAGATGATAGCCACACTTTGTCACCAACTTTATATCCTGGTGCCTTTGACATTGGACCAGAATTTGGAGAAATTTGCAATCGTAGTGTTGGCATCTGCAACATCGGAGGGTTGAAGATCAAGGGAGCACACACGAGGATGCAACCCGTAAACACAAAATAAAGGAGAGGTCCCTGTAGATGTGCTGGCACAATCAATAAAGGCAAACTCTGCCCAAGGGAGGATGTTGACCCACTCCACGTCATCATTGGCCATCAGACAATGTACCATCTTCTCTATAGTCTGATTAGTCCTTTCTGTTTGGCCATTTGTCTCAGGATGATATGCTGAAGAATATGATAACTTAATCCTCAGCTGGGAGCAAAGGGCCTTCCAAAATTGTGCTATAAACTGAGAGCCACGGTCTGAGACAATGTTAATTGGTGCCCCATGGAGTCTGAATACATATTTAATGAATAAAGATGGCAGTTCTTTTGTCTATGGAGGTTTCGGAAGCGGAATAAAGTGGGCCATCTTACCGAACCTGTCTACCACCACCCAGATCATGGAGCATCCCTGGGACGGAGGCAAGTCCGTGATAAAGTCCTTAGATAAATGGGTCTAGGGACAGGTAGGTATCGGAAAAGGGCGTAAGAGACCGGAGGGCTTAAAGGTACTGCTCTTACTTCTGGCACTTCACAGGCCTGGAAGAAGGCTAACACATCCTGCCTAATTGATGGCCACCAGAGGTTGCGAGAGATAATCTCAAAAGTCTGTTTAAATCCCGGATGTGCTTCAAGTTTCAATGCATGTACCTGCTGAAATACCTACAAAAAAGAGCCAGGGGCACAAAAAGCATACCAGGGGGAGTGGAGGGAGGGGCCTCAGCCTGTGCAGATAACAAGGCCTCAGAGATGTCAGTCTGGGTGAAAGCCAAAATCCTATCCTCAGGGATAATGGGTTGTGGAGGAAGCGGAGGAGGAGACCAATAAAAAGCTTTGAGACAAGGCGTCAGCCTTAATGTTTTTTGGCCCTGGTAGATAATGTATTCCATGTTTTTGTGGTCAGTCAGATCTATGAATGGATAGCGAGCTCCCTCCAGCCAATGTCTCCATTCCTTCAAATCTAGTTTTATGGCTAGAAGTTCTCTGTTGCCTATATCATAATTTTTCTCTGCTGGGGAATATTTACAGGACAAGAAGGCACAGGGGTGGATGGCAGCACTTACAGGATCCTTTTGTGACAAAAGCGCCCCCACCCCTCCTTCAGATGCATCTACCTCCACAATAAAAGGCAGCTCAGGAACAGGATGGTATAGAATTGGTGCAGAGGTAAAGGCTTTTTTCAGCTGAGTGAAGACCGCCTGGGCTTCAGTAGTCTATTTAAACTTTGTCTTTCTGGTGCGACAGGTGATGGGATGTGCAATGGTGGCAAAGCCCTTAATCAATCTCCGATTCCGATCCGAAATTTACAAAGCCAAGGAAGCGCTGAATTGCCTTCAGGTCTGAAGGTGGTGACCAGTCTAAAATGGCTTGAATCTTGGCCGGATCCATGGTGAGGCCTGTGTCAGAAATTAGATAGCCCAGGGAAGTTACTTGTTTGACATGGAATAAACACTTTTCAGGCTTTACAAAAAGGGATTGAGCCCGCAATAGGGCCAATGCCGAGCAGACGTGCCTCTGGTGTGTTTCAAGATTCGGAGAGTATATCAAAATATCATCTAAGTGCACAAGCATGAAGCCACCCAACAGGTCACGAAAAATGTCTTTCATAAAGTTCTTAAAGACAGCTGACGCGTTCCTGAGACCGTAAGGCATGACAAGACATTCATAATGGCCATCCTTGGTGTTAAAGTCCATCTTCCATTTGTCTCCTGCATGGATGCGCACAAGATTATAAGCTCCTCTTAGGTCCAGTTTTGAGAAGATTTTGGTTCCCTGGATTTGGGAGAATAACTCTGTGATGAGAAGAAGAGGATACCGATTGGATACAGTTATCTTATTTAGACCTCTGTAGTCAACACAAATTCTCTGCCCCCCATCCTTCTTACTGACAAAAAAGCATCCTGCGCCTTCAGGAGAAGTGGAGGGCTGGATTAAACCTTTAGCTAGATTTTCCTGGATATACTCCTGCAAAGCAAAATTCTCTGGTTCAGACAGTGGAAAAACTCTCCCTCGAGGAGGTGTAGTGTCAGGAAATAGGTCAATGGGACAATCATAACTGCGATTAGAAGGTAAAGCATCAGCAATCCCTTTAGGAAATATGTCTCAAAAGTCCATATAACAAAGCAGAATCTGTTCCACTCCCACTTGACAGGCAGCAAATCGAACACAGTGCTGGATGCAGTAATTACACTCCGATTTGACCAAGACAGAATATTTCCTGTTCACCGGTCAATTACTGGATTGAAGCCATGGAAGGCATAGGATCAAAGGAGTGAATGGAGAGTCAATGACAAGGTATGAAATCTTTTCCCAATGCAAAGCCCCCAATTGTAACTGGAAAGGGTTGGTGGATTGAAGCACTTGATCTTGTGAGAGAGGCAGATTATCCACAGAGATCAGACGGACTGGGCAATCTAAAGCATGAGTTTCCAGGGACAAAGAGGTAATCAGGGTCTTTTCAATAAAATTCTCAGCAGCTCCAGAATCTACAAAGGCCAGTAGTTCATGGGCTCCCAGGGTGAATAACAGCAGGTAATAGTATATGATTGTCCTCCTAGTAGACCTAAGGTGACCTCCCCAAAATCACCTAGGCCCTGGAGATTCCCGGACGTGTAGTGCAAGAACGGAGCATATGACCCTTGAGGTCACAATATAAGCAGAGTTCCATGTTACACTGGGGTGTGTGTTCCTGGGCAGATAAACGGGTGGAGCCTAACTGCATAGGTTCTTCCTCAGACCTGGCACTGCTGGTGAAATAATTAGGTGGCACGGGAGGTACATAATTTGCAACAGCCGTAGTGAGTTCTAGCCTCCTCTCCCGCTGGCGACGGTCAATCCTAATGGCTAGAGACATGGCCTCCTCCAGTGAGGCTGGGTAGGAAAAGTTGACCAGAGCGTCCTTAATTGCATCTGAAAGGCTTATTCTAAACTGGCTGCAGACAGCTGCATCATTCCAGCCAGATTCCAGGGCCCACCTGCCAAACTCTGAGCAATACATTTTAGCAGTGTTAGTTCCTTGCTGTAAATTATGCAGGGTTGATTCTGCAGTAGCAGCATGATCTGGATCATCATATAGCAACCCGAGGGCTTTGAAGAAGGCATCTACTGTTAACAGGGCCAGATGGTTTGGTTCCAGGTTAAAGGCCCAAGCCTGGGGTTCCCCCTGTAGCAATGAGATAATGATCTGGACCCTCTGAGTTTCAGAGCCAGACAAGGATGGCATTAACTTGAAATATAATTTGCAGCTGTTTTTAAAGTTGTACAATCCTTTACAATCACCAGAAAACCAATCAGGCAGAGGAATTTTCGGTTCAGATAATGGAGAATTTGTAGTGGTGGTAGTAGAAGAAGAGAGCACTTTGGTGAGCTCTGTGGCCATTTCCTGGACTTGATGGGATAAACGGCAAAGTTCTTGTGCAAACAGCTGAGCTTGCTCAAGATTCATAATCGTCTTCCCTTTTATGTATGGCTCCCTATAATGTCAGGCTTGGAGCAGATAACAGGTAACAGTTCAAATATCTGACTATGCAAAGAGTTCAATGAACAAGAGCACATACCCTGAGCAGGTCTGCTAGGACTCCGCTGCAGATGAAGGTGTAGCTTGGCTGGAACTTGTAGTCCACCGCTGAAGATGTAACAGGAGGTTTTACTGGGCAGCCAAGTAGTAATGCTGAGTCTGACACTGCAGTGGAATCAGGTAAAGCATAGTCTAAGCAGGCTGGGTCATACACAGGAAGATCAGAGTTCAAACGGTACCGAATCAGAAGCGAGCAAAGCAGGGTCAAAACTAGCCGGGTCATATACAAAATATACAGAGAAGATATTAGCTGGTTCTAGCAGTAGCACACAAAGGTAACAGCTCTATAACGAGCACTGATCATATGCTGATACAGGTGATTTATAGGTGAGCTGGCCGATCACCGTTGTTTCCCAGGTAAAGGCTGTGTCAGGTGAGTTCTGCTGGGTCCTAAAGGGATCCTAGTACTGACAGTGCCATTGCTGACAGCATGAAATGGGAAGGGGTTTTCTTTGTTAAGTAATGCGCTTTTATAATCATCTCTCTGCTGGACACCTGTTTAATGAATAATTAGACTCACCTGTAGTTGAATTCTTGTTAATTAGGATTTTGTTGTCTAAAAGATTAGCTTAAGGGCTCTTTTGCACGGGCTTTCCGTTCAGGTCCGCCTATCCGTTTTTCAGGTGGACCTGAACAGACGCTCCATTCAGCCCTATGGAGCAGTGGATGTCAGTGGTGACATCCACTGCTCTCTGATCTGATCCTGTACGTGAAATCCAGACGGATGGAAACCCTATTTTCCATCTGTCTAGAGAATCGTATCGGAGCGGATCGGATGAAAACGGACAGACGGTCCTTTATCATCCGATCTCCATAGAACAGAGCAGGGCTCTGACAGATCCATCTCCGCTCTGTGAGCAGAGACGGGACTGTCAATCGTCAGCTGAGCGGGGATCAGCAGAGCGATCCCCGCTGAGCAAAACGGAATCTGAAAACTGATAAGCCTGTGTGAAAGGGCCTTTACTCCTAAGACTTTCTTTGGGTGGATTCATTTTTCCAACATGGTCTTGAATGAATTTGTTAGGAGAAATACTTTTTTGTGTTTTTTGTGTGTGCAAATTAACAAATCAATGGCCCACATTTGTGGGAGTATTTTGTAGTACAGTGTCTCATACAAAATGTTAAAAAGAAAGTAAAGGTTATCTGACAAATCTGTTGCCATGTTCTTGTTTATGCTGAGCACTGTACATGTACAGTATCTCACAAAAGTGAGTACACCCCTCACATTTTTGTAAATGTTTTGTCTTTTTGTGACAACACTGAAGAAATGACACTTTGCTACAATGTAACGTAGTGAGTGTACAGCTTGAATAACAGTGTAAATTTGCTGTCCCCTCAAAATAACGCAACACACAACCATTAATGTCTAAAGCGCTGGCAACAAAAGTAAGTACACCCCTAAGTGAAAATGTCCTAATTGGGCCCAAAGTGTCAATATTTTGTGTGGACAGCAATATTTTCCTGCACTGCCTTAACCCTCTTGGGCATGGAGTTCACCAGAGCTTCACTGGTTGCCACTGGAGTCCTTTTCCACTCCTCCATGATGTCATCACGGAACTAGTGGATGTTAGAGACCTTGCGCTTCTCCACCTTCCATTTGAGGATGCCCCAAAGATGCTCAATAGGGTTTAGGTCTGGAGACATGCTTGGCCAGCCCATTACCTTTACCCTCAGCTTTATTAGCAAGGCAGTGGTCATCTTGGAGGTGTGTTTGAGATCGTTATCATGTTGGAATACTGCCTTGCGGCCCAGTCTCCGAAGGGAGGGCATCATGCTCTGCTTCAGTAGGTCACAGTACATGTTAGCATTCATGGTTCCCTCAGTGAATCATAAGGTTGTACTATTGCTAGAGTTTGTGTGGAGGTTCTACTGGTGACGGAACGATTATTTCGACTCCCATTTCCATTACCCGACCGGTTCGTACAGAGGTCTGGATTTGGGATAACTCGTAGAAACCCCGTAGGAGTTTACCTTCCACCTCTTCGCGTTCCAGAGATTGTAGGTGATCAAGGCACTACTGTAGTACCTCCTCACCTTTTCCTGAGGTCACCGTTGGTCACTTCGAGACCACTTGAGGTACGGGTTCTCCCAATTCCGTCACGTCCTTTTATA
>BLSH010021057.1:736984-765600 GCA_018402905.1 Glandirana rugosa
TTATTTATATATATATATATATTGGACAGCACATGGTTAACAAAAATTGACTGAAAGCTTGATTTTTTTTTAAGATGGTCCTGCTGTCAGCAGGTTTTCCTTAGTATAAAAGTATTTATTCTGAAAAAAAGGAGGCAAGACACTATAGTAAAATTTAAGGCACCAAGTACACAACATTCTAACGCTTACCCTCCCTAGTTGCTGATCTGTATTTGGCTTCCATAATTTTGGAATCCCTTACCTGCAACAAGCACGCAGAGACACAGACAGTTTTGAAGCCTTTGACTCAATGTAGCAACCAAGCAACCAGCATTTATAAAATGACATGTCCGCAACAGCAGCCTGCATATTTTCTTATTCCAGGTTTTTGTTAAAATAAAGTAGAACCTTTGCTAGCAGATAAAACATATTCTTAAGTCTTTCAAAGCAGCAGTTGTTGGAAAAAAAAGTCTGAAAATGAACATCTTCAGCATCAGCCTCCTGCAGCCCTGGGAAAATTTAAGAAAATTACTCTTTCTGAGATATCTGTGTTTATCAAGGTTCTCATCTCCACAGTAGGATATACGGAAATAAAGAAAGGTGGGGGGGGGGGGGAGAAGTAATGTTAAAAACAGTCATCACTGCATTCAGTCAGGCAGCAGAATATTGCAAAGGGGTCTAAGAAATTGTTGCTATTGGAATAAGTGTTTTTCCTCTTTTAAGGGATTTAATCATGCCAATGCTTAGATAATGTCAAAATGCCAATCCACTGCATATCCTGTTGAAAAGATTGTTTCTTTTAAACATGAATGTCATGTCATCACGTGCTATCATTGCTCATAAAACATATATTTAATCCTACAAATACATGCTGTTATTTCAAATATTCTATAGGGTAGTCAAATCAGCAGCAGTAATTAGTATAAAGGAATTATCCAGGAAAACCTCATCCTCTTACATTTCAGAGTGACAGAATTCACCGTGAAGCATTGTAGTTGGGAACCGGGGTTGAAGAGTTTATGCTTTCTATCTTTTTTTTTGTCACAGCTTGTAACCCTCCACCTACATACTGTGGTGTATTTACATACTATGGATCACTAGGCTATGCACACTGTGGAAGCCTTCCCAAAACATGTGGTGCAAACCGCAGCACTTTGCATGCTCTGCTTTGTTTTACATACTGTGGACCCCCCCTTCTGTAGGCAAATCACATCACTGTATGATGTGCTGTATGTTACATATTGTGGACCGCTCTCCTCTGTCTGCAGTTCAGACTGCTCTACTTTGTATGATGTGCTGTATGTTACATACTCTGTACCCCTACCCTCTACCTGCAATGCACGCTGTTCCACTCATTATGCGGTGCTGTGTTTTACATACATTGGATCCCTCTTCTGCATGACATGCAGAATTCTCCATTCTGAATGCTGTTCTTTAAGTCACATACTCATACTCCTATCCAGGGGCGGCTGGTGCGCCATTTTGTTTGGGGGGGCGCCAAACAAACCACCCCGCCCTCTTGCTCGCCAGCCCCGCCCACTCACCCACTTACCAGTCCCGCACTTACCCCATCCAAGTCACGAATGGCTTGGGCCGCTTCCCCGGCTTCTCCTCCCAGCCAATCCGTTCGCTTCTCCTTCCAGCCAATCCTGTCTTAGGGCCTGCTTCCTGTCCTGATTGACCAGGAGGAGAAGCAGGCTCTAATCATATGCTTCACTAAAAAAACAAAAAAACCTTGTGGAACTCTACGCATGGAGATTGGGGGCCGGCATATAGAGCGGCTCCCTTTATGGACTGGCCGTCGCTGTTCTTGCCCTTTGCATGCTCCAGATTGTCCCACTATGTGCATTGTTCTGTTTGTTGTATAATTATTCCACATTCAACCACTTTGCACACTATTCTGTATGTTTCCAGCTTGTGCATTGTGCTGTACCTTATGCACCACATATTGCTATTTTCTGTACCTTACCTGTGTGTTATATACTCTATACTACTAATGATAACAATATTGTCAAGAGTTCGGCTTTCATTTTAAAAATAATAATAACCAATTAAAACAGGCTTTATCCTTAAGAGCAAGAAAACAAAGTTGCTCATAGATGTCACAGTGGTGAATGAATGTAAAGTTACCTGAAGCATAGCTGTCCTAATTCATCTAGAAACAGAACCATACTTCTGCAGCCAGAGCAGTACTATGTTACCAAAGCTATCATATTGCAAAAGACAGACTGATATTTTTGAATGATGCCATGCTACAAGAAGTGCCACCTTACAAAAGACAAGGTAATTACTTTTTACAGAGCCAGAATAATGTAATGGTTTTAAGACATAATACCATCAGCAAAGGTACTGTGTAACCCATAAGACTCCAGTTACAATGGCCATAGAAATGTGAAGTTATTATCAATAGTACCATGTTCTGAATGTCAAGATAACACATTGGTGTACAAAATCCTGTTCATACCAGTCTACTTTGTAAATCCTCTATTCTGTGAATTCTTAGATATCTATGCCGTGTCTCTCTTCAGTAGCATTTTCATAAAGGTCAGTATTCTAAACCCATACAAAGACATTCTTCATGCTCAATACTGCATAAAGGGAGCACAAAACCCAGAGCATATTTTTTGGCATTTCTTTTTCATTATACACGACAAAAAGCCCAAAATATGTGGTATGTTGCTTCATGGTGAGAACTGTTTTTACAATAGATGAAAAAATTGTTTTTTAATGGTATGCTTAGTTAAGACTGGGATCACAGTGAAGACTGAAAAGCAATTCCAGGGACAAAAACATTGAAGGACCTACAGTATCTTAAAAAACAAGGTGTGTCTCTGAAAATGAAAAACAATTGACAACACACATGTATATGTTTATGCATACTGTAACTTATACAGTATCTCACAAAAGTAAGTACACCCCTCACATTTTTGTAAATATTTTATTCTATCTTTTCATGTGACAACACTGAAGAAATGACACTTTGCTACAATGTAAAGTAGTGAGTGTACAGCTTGTATAACGGCGTAAATTTGCTGTCCCCTCAAAAATAACTCATCACACAGCCATTAATGTGTAAACCACTGGCAACAAAAGTGACTACAACCCTAAGTGAAAATGTCCAAATTGGGTCCGATTGTCCATTTTCCCTCCCAGGTGTCATGTGACTCGTTAGTGTTACAAGGTCTCAGGTGTGAATGTTGAGCAGGCGTGTTAAATTTGGTGTTATCACTCTCACTCTCTCATACTGATCACTGGAAGTTCAACATGGCACCTCATGGCAAAGAACTCTCTGAGGATCTGAAAAAAATAATTGTTGCTCTACATAAAGATGTCATAAAATAGCACCATTAAATACGTGAGCCCAAAAGCCCCGAACAGGTACAAGCAGCGCTAAATATAACTTTTTGTAAAAAAGTCTTTCTAATAATATGTGTAGTGCCCAAAACAGTAGTCCATTAAATAGATCCGTGCTGGGGGGCAGAATCCTATCCCAACGTTGTCCGCCACCACACCACGTGAATATACACAGGGAGGTAAGTATCCCCCCTATGTGGAAAGACTCACCAAAGGTAAGTATCACATGCGCCTTGTATTCTCAGGTAAATATCAGCAATTTCCCGCATCCAATCGGATCCGTTCCAATCTCAAACGATCTTATGTGTATGGGAGCCAGCAGATACCAATTGTGCGGAATCACCTTTGAAAGAAGCGCTCACATAGTGCATGATCCATAGATATTTATTAAGTAAAACCCTTGTGCAGACAACCCCCCTTACAGATGTGCACTTACACAGTTTAAAAATTACAACAGCAATTGAATGGTTTCCACCGAGTGTTTAAACTTGGGCTCACCGCTCTCCTGACAACCGGAGCTGCAGCCACGAAGTTCACCCAGTCTATGGAGATTGACGGTCACGCCCTGACGCATTTCGTCATTCCTTCGTCAGAGGGCGTGACCACACAGCAGGCCATCAATACTTTTATACGCGTGGAGGTCGGCAAATTAACCCCATCCGTTCGTTTCTACATGAGAAGATAAATGCATACATTCTCACACTGAGGATGAGCCGCGCACTCTACCACCATGGCGAGTTCCAAATAACACTCGTAAAATCATAGCCAATTTAAAACTGGCCAAGATAGTATCATACAGGCGCATACGTCCGGGGCTCCCATACACGCACGATCCACTCGGACGATACAGAGCGCCCGATCTAACCCGAAAGAATCAACGTACCTCTAATTTACATTCCATACGGGTATATTAATGCTGAAATATTTTTATAATCAGGAACTCCCCACCGGGGGTGCACTACCCACCTCGTACATCACCGCTGTTGTTCATAATATCATAAACATTGAGCAGAAAATATAAAATATTTAAAAAAACAGGAAGAACTAATGAATAAATGAAAAGGCATACAATTAATAAAGAATAGGTATCCCCCAATCACATTGCATTTGTAATAATCATAAACAAAATGATCATTGAGAATTGAATTAGTAGCAAAAATAGCGTAAAAAAACAAAAAACATAAATATAAATACCATAATATATAATAATCAACAGGTTCCTCCCTATTGATACCCGAGTATATAATTCTTTATGTTATAAAGACATCCCAAGAGGAACACACACTCCCAACCTCAGATGTCCACAAGGCTAAACGGTCAGACAAACCCATCCCTATGGAGAGGAGAACAGATGCAAAACATCCCATCTTCACAAATATCTGTCACACTTACAACTATAATATGTAAAATAAAATAAAAAGGAGCAACTGTCCTGATAATGTCTAGATCCGCAAAATACAGGAAAAAAGGGAGAGAGAGGGGACATAATGAAAGTGTAGGGACCATACTGAGGATTCTAAGAATTGCTGATATAGCAATTCACGTCCAATTCGACGTTAAGTCCCCCAGGTTGGAGCGATCCCGTCAGATATAGCCACTTTCCCTCACTCTTGGAGATCTCCCTCACCTTATTGACTCCTCTCCAATTCCCCATGAGGATTTCTATCCTCCAAAATTTCAAACAGGAGGGGTCCCTACTATGTTTTTCCCGGAAATGAAGTGACAAATTATGATCTTTGTAGCCCGCTCTAATATTGGCGATGTGCTCAGATATCCTTTTGCTTAATTTCCGCATTGTCCGTCCAATATATAATAAATTGCAAGGACACTGAATGGCATAAACGACATATCTAGAGTGAAATGTTATGAAGTCCTTGATGACAAAACTCATCCCATTAGCTCCAGAGGTAAACGAGGTGAAATTCAGCAGATGTACTTGTACCTGTCTGCATGACACACACTTGCGAAAAGCAAAAAAACCAGATGTGTCCCAGAACATAGTCAAGGGTCTTGGTGGATCAATAACCTTCTTTACTATTATGTCTGCAAATGTGGGGGCCTTTTTATAAATACATTTAGGTGACCCCGGTATTACATCTTTCAGTGTCCTATCCAATAATAGAATAGGCCAATATTTTTTAAAATACATAAAGATGGCCTAGGCTATATGAAGATTGCCAAGACCCAGAAATGGAGTGGCAGCACGATGGCCAAGACCATAGAGAGGTTTAACAGGACAGGTTCCACTCAGAACAGGCCTTGCCATGGTTGACCAAAGAAGTTCAAGTGTGTCTTGCCTACAGTCATGCATGGTGGTGGGAGTGTCATGGTCTGGGGCTGCATGAGTGCTGCCGACACTGGGGAGCTACAGTTCATTGAGGGAACCATGAATGCCAACATGTACTGTGACATACTGAAGCAGAGCATGATCCCCTCCCTTCGGAGACTGGGCCGCAGGACAGTAATCCAACATGATAACGACCCCAAACACACCTCCAAGGTGTTTCATTTGTGAATATTGTAGATGATTTTTTCACATTATGAATTCTGTGTTGGTAGTACATGCTTTGAGTCTGTAGTATTCTATATTTGGAGGCGCTGCATTATTTTCTTTGTTCATAATAATGCTTTAATATTTTTTTGTATGGGAAGGTATGTAGAAATTTGCTAAAATATAGTGTATATTGTCAATGATAATCTTCAGAAAGAAAAAGTTACTTTTAAAAAAAATTAGGGTACTGACTCCTCTAACATGAGCAAAATAGATTGAGTGATATTTGTGTAGGTAGCCCTGCAATTGAGGAGATGTGTGTTTTCTTTAAGCCCCTTTCACCCTCCTGCGACCTGAAAGTTGTGCAATTTTGCAGCGATTTTACAATTTTTTTTGCTACAATTTTGATGTGACTTTAATCAATGCCTGTGTAATCTTGAGGTCTATGGACCTCAAATCGCATCAAAGTCGGACCAAAGTAGCACAGGGACTACTTTGAAGTTGTTGCAACTGGAAGTCACACAAATATGAATGATACGTATGGAAATCATGGGGTACGACGTGTCATGCGACTTTGCAGTCCCAAGTCGCAGGGCAAGTCGCACAAGTGTGAAAGGGGTCTTAGTTAAATAAGTTTCCTGCAGGCAGACCACTGCAGAGCCAAAAGAGGTCAAGGTAGAAAATAAAGCATCATTAGTATCTTTCATACTCTGATTTTTCCATGATATTACTGCTGATTCATTACTCATACTTGTGATTAGATAATAATAATATAAGTACCAATAATAACAATAATAACAACCTGTCCCAGGCTATTTCTGAAGGGACATTCCCACATGATGTTATGGATGACAGTGAGAAAGACATAGAAGGGTTATGAGTCCGGATTGAACACTTCAAACTTTGCTATATGCCCCTGGGGCTTGATGTGTGCGAATGTCCCATTGTAATCCAAATATTCGGCCACTGGGATGTGTGGACAGTCCACGCTGGGTTGGTGGCCAATCCCGTTCATCTGAGGGATTCATGTTTCTCTGATACCCCATCCATCACTGTTGTTTGGAGTGGATTGGTGTCACTTGCATTTGGTGTTTGATTACAAAATCTTTGCTTTATCTGTTCTGGGGGACCGGTACCATTTGCCTTGACCCTCTACACTATTTTGGTCTGTTGGGGTGCTGCTATTTCTCTACAGAATGTGTCCCGTGGGCCGGCAGGCATGTGCCCCGGGCGGCTTTGGATCCCTCACTACACGCAGGGACTATATGTGCAATACATGCAAAAGCTGAACTTAATTTATTCTCTGCCTTTCCAATTGGCCCTTTGCTGTTTCAATGTTCTATGTGAATTAGAGTTAGATGTCATAAACTGCGTTCCAGTTTATGAAGAAACTGTTGACTCCGCAAAACACGTCAAACTACAAGTCCCCATTGATGGACTAGCATAACTCTATGAGTTATGGCACTTCTGTCTCTCTAAATTGTGTTTATGTAATACATTTTGTGTTTTTGTACTCATCTTCCACACATGTGTGGGTAGAGTTTCTTTTTAAATTGTATATGTTATCAATAAATTATGTTTTTTGATCACTAGTGAGCCTCATGTGTCCTTCTGAGGCATATTTAAACTCCTGTTTGTGTTTAGTAGTTTGTAAGCCATAATCCAAATATTGCTCATTGTATCCAACAAGATTTTCCGGTGTTGGTTATAACATTGTATTAAGTTGAAAGGTAATGTTCTCCTATGCAAGTAGAAGTTGCAGTGGCAGAATTCTATATAAATAAATAAAATAAAATAAAATGCCCAAGTCCTAGTAAAAATCATAAGAGAACAAAAAAGTAAACACAAAGGTAGTTTCCTGTAGGAAAAAGGTGGGGTAGTCCTGTGCCTTCAAATGAGGACTGTGGTAGGTAATTTAGAAACAGCAATGTCCCTAATCTGTTAGATCCACCCAAAGAGGAGTATTATTGAGGTTAAGGTGTGATCCAGATATTGAAAAGTTGGTGATCTAAGAAGTTTAGGATTTTCCTCAATTGGGAGGAAGATGCTATTTGTTGTTGTCCAGCCAAAGGGATGCTGCACGAGGATTATCAAAGAAATGTATTTTACCCCCAGCTGTAGCTCTTAACTTTGAAACTTATAACATTGCATATGAAATGTAACTTCTGTTTACATCTCTGTTTATATCAGAATGTAAATTCTTAGCTCTCTGCCCTTAAAGTTCCACAGACAAGCCTGAAAAAATTAAACGTTGGAGCCACTTTCCGTGAGCCCCTGCAGTATGTTCGAATCCTGCAGGTTCTATTGGCAGGTCCATGCCAGCATTATATGACTCCTCCATAATAATGTCTAGCACTACAATATCTGTATCACTGATCGAATCTCCCGTATATGTCGGCATAACATTGTCTGTGGCTGGGGTCATGCAAATAACTCCAGCTTACTCACTGCATCCCTGTTTTTTTCTTTCTGGGATTGCTGTAGGCCAGTGCCATATTGGGCAGATCTGTCCAGTGCAAGCTCTTCTTTCTTGTTGTGCTTTGTAATGCTGCCTACAGGGTGGCAGGCACTCTGGGAGAGGGATAGGTGTTGGATAGCTTCTTTTTTTGGGTCTCCAATCCTGATAATAAGCTGAGATTCAGTGGGAGCTCCAAAACCATTGTTTCTTCACTTCAGCAAGTAAATGATAGTAAATAAATTGATCTTGTGTTCACTTTGAATACCCAATCATGTGCAAGGGAGAAAAAAAATACATTGAAATTTTTCTAATATTGCTTGACTAAAATGAATACAGCTTCTGTTTATTTTCTAAGCTCAGTATACATTGACTTGGCTCATTGACTAGTATCTATTCCTCTAGTATTAATGCCCTTGTGATGTATAAAGTACAAGTTCACGCCTATTAAACTTGTACTGTATGTACATGCCCACCCTCCAATACACTGTTTTGTGTTAAAAACTCCCCTACTCCCTTTTCCAGTGATCTTCATTGCGCAGCCCTGCCCAACCATTCCAGAAAATTCCTGTCAATTTATCTTCACAGCGGGCATGTGTGGTCTGTATTATGCTGGGGGAAAATGACTAGCTGATTAGAATGCAGAGTCCACAGTTCAATTGCACACATTGAAGACCAGTCCAGTGAGAGACATTTTAGCTTAGCTGTGCAGTGCCTAGCAGGGCCACCCGGCAAAGACCTTGGAATGCCTATCAAGGTGAGTATTTAACACAGCACACTATATTACAGGTAGGTGTGCAAGTTTGTACAGTGCAACTGCATTAAATGTGTACTTGTACTTTAACTGTAATTAACACATTTTTGCATTTTTCCCTAACTTAGCCAGCTAACTCAAAACATATGACATGCAATTACCTGTCAGCAATACAACAAGCTTTTTTGTAAAAGAAAAAAAAAATGATGGGGTTATTCTGATTCAGAAATGCATACACTTGTCTCACTATTAGAGATGAGTTTAAGGTTCTGGTCCGATTACGAGATCAAACCGAACATTGGCTGTTTGGGTGGTATAGAATTTGGGCCTCACTCTGATTTTTTTAAAATATCATATTCATTTTTTTTGTGTGCAAAGGAGAATGAAACTGCTGCGAGCTGTCATTTTCCCAACATTTAAAACACGCTTTTCTTTGTAAGTGTCAGTGTTTCTGTAGTAGGTTTTGTACGTTGTACAGATGCGCCACTTCACCGGCAGGGTCAGGGCATCCTGCAGGCATGTTAGTTAATGGAGTTTTGCATTTTTAATGTCATACATGAAGCATTACTAAAAGCATTGCTTTATTTATTTATTTTTTGCTTTGTTATATGTTCCCCAAGGCATTGAACCCACCATGCCATGTTTGACAACCCCTTGCCTATTAGCCTGAAAATGGCCATAACTATTTTGTAACATTTGGCTCCCATTGACTTCAGTGGTGTTAGGATTTGGCACCAGAACTTTAGTCATGTTCGCCAAACCTACCCCAAACCAAAACCTCCTGTTTATAAGACAGTGTCCCGAAATGTGTTGCACCATCAGGTTTATGTGGATGTTAATTCAAGTGTACGGACTGGAATACTGCGTGTCTGCATACCCTGTAAAGACTTGTTTCATTTTGTGAAAATAAATAAAATATATTAAAAGAAAAACCTGTCCCGAACTGAACCCAGTTATGTTCGGCTCATCACTACGCATTATGTACATAGCTAAAGAGAACTGAACCAAGAACAAATAAAAACGATTTCTAGTACAGGCACAGCATGATTCCTACTAAATCTCAGTGGTGATAAAACAAAGCAAGTGTAGACAACAAGTTATTGTAGGTGTCTGCTTTAGTTGAGCTAATTTACATATTATAATCCAAGCAGTTTCAGAAACTAAGAAATATTGTTAATCTATTACATGCAGAGATGTAAGCCTTTTGGATGTTAAATGCTCATGAAAACACTCTTTGTACTGTAAGTTGTTTGCTTACACATTGTCGATATTATGTACAGTGTTGGAAACAAATGAAAAGATTCCTGGACGTGGCATATAAAAAATACATCTTTCTGATTTGCGGCTGTGTTGATGAATTTGATTTCTCAAGCTTACTGAGACTTGTGATAACACTGACTTTACTATAGTCAGCTTTGTCTGTTAAGATGGTATAACAATTTTTATATAGTGTCTTTCTTTCAATAAAGCTGACAAAACCAGGATGACAGAAACCAATTTTACTAGCAAACAAGACAAACCGCTTTCTTAAAACAGTTCTGGACAATGTAAATCATAAAAACAACCACATTGCCAATATGTATAGCATCTCAGACATCTGTTTATTTTTACAAATGGAAAGATGCATGAAGGTGATTTGTTTAGTATACAATATATTACAATAAAGTTCAGAATCCTTTCTCAAAGTGGATGTTCTTTATCAAAACTAGGGTTCTTTGACATGTCCAGTAATAATAGATGTTTTATAAATATAAGAGATAGTGATTGATTTGACATTCCTAGCTCTATTCAACTATGTTCACGGAGAAGAAAGAGCTAGCTACAGGGTATTTGGTAAAAAAGGATATAAAGACAAATGTATACATTGCAAAGTAGCAAACAATTTTCCTAAAGAACTAAAAGCCTCATTGAGTTACCATTACACATTTCAAGTATTAATATTACATATGATTATATCACTTGATTCATCAAAGAAGAACGTTTGCACTTTTGGAAACAAAAAGCTTTGGCTGCTATTAACCTCTTTGCACCCAAAAAGACAGCTACAGCGTGGACCTGAATTGCCAGGAGGGTGTCCATGTACGTCCTCCCGCGCATGTGCTGTCAACGCGTCCCTGCAGGTCGCATGCAGCGCGCTCTGTGATCACCGAGTCCATGAGACTTGGCTGATCACAGATCGAAGTAATGGAGCGGTCCCGCCCCTTACCACGTGATCAGCTGTCAGCCAATGACAGCTGATAACATCATGTAAACAGAAGATTGGTGATCAAGATTTTTTTTGCCTCACGCTGTCAGGGACATCTATCATTACCTACCAGTGCCACCTGCCAGTACCCACCGGTGCCACCTACCAGTGCCCACAGTACCACCTACCAGTGCCCACAGTGCCACCTACCTTTACCCACCAGTGCCATCTACCTTTGCCCACCAGTGCTGCCAATCAATGCCCATCAGTGCGGCATCATCAGTGCCACCGATCAGTGCTGCCTATCCACGTCACCTACCAGTGCCCATCAGTGCCACCTATCAGTGCAGCTTATCAGTGCCCTTCAGTGCTTCCAATCAGTGGCAACGATTAGTGCCCATCAGTGCCAACCATCAGTGCCACCCATCAGTGCTTATCAGTGCCACCTATCAGTGCCCATTAGTGCAGCCTTATCAGTGCAGCCTATCAGTGCCCATCAGTGCAGCCTATCAGTGACTATCAGTGCAGCCCGTCAGTGCCCATCAGTGCAGCCTCATCAGCACACATCAGTAAAAGAAAAAAATTAACTGTTTTAAAAATTTTCAAAATTTTTCGGTCTTTTTTTGTTTGTTTTTTTTTTTTTTTTAGCAAAAAGTAAAAAATCCCAGCAGTGATTAAATGCCACCAAAAGAAAGCTCTATTTATGGGAAATTATAAAAATGTCATATTGGTACAGTGTAGCACAACCACGCAATTGTCATTCAAAGTGCGACAGCGCTGAAAGCTGATAATTGGTCTGGGTAGGAGGGAATTTAAGTGCCCGGTAAGCAAGTGGTTAAACCATAACATTTTGCCTTTGTGATTTACAAGAAAAAGTAATTTCTGGGTGGTAACCTCTTACTGCTGGTGTAACACGCATATGCATTAGACTTGTGCACGACGGCAAATTTTGTTTTGTTTCATTTTCATCCGTAAAATACATCATTTCGTTCTGTTATATTCGTTATGCTACACTAATTCGTTTTCAGATAATGTGTTTTCAGATAATTTGTTATTTCTGTAGAGTATATATATTCGTTATAACAAATCGATTTGTTTTATTGTTTAATTGTTTTGTTTTCAGTCCATTTGTTATTTATGTACGTATATATATTCCTGATAATGATTCACAGTTCGGAAAGTTGTTTGTTTATTGAATCCATTAACACACACAATGACAATATCTCGTCTCCTATGCTCAAATACAATACAACACCCTTCTCACTCAGTTCTCAGGAATGAACTGCCAGTAATCCAACCTCCAGCACAAAGTTAATCAGCTGAATGGACTGCAAGATTTCCTCCGAGTTGACCTTTTGTTTCTTTAACGTATCAACGAATTATGCCAAATTCATACATTATTTTCATTATAATTTCTTTCATATTAGTTGAAATGTGTTATATTTTTCTTCGGACATTCGGATGCATGCAAAATTTGGCCGAATTTCATTTAGTTATGAAACAAATTGTACATGTCTAATATGCATCAGTAGGACAGGTGGTATTGAACACTGGCTGTACGCTATAACGTGTCAGCCAGCTCCACTGTTCTGTGTAGATAGCTTGCACTGCATGCTCTCAGCTTCCACTACCTAATTACAATCAGGAGCTGATGAGTTGGACCCCAAACCTTTACCTGCTACAACTAATTTTTTTTTTTTACAGATAGTTAAACTTGAATCAAATTCCAAGCCCCAAAACCTTAGAATAGTCAAACAGTCGCTGAAGTTGATCCTAACGAGGAAAGGTGTTAAATACCTACATGTCTACATATCTCTGATAGGTGGGAGTGTATTCCCATTTTTTGATAATTTTTGTTTACGGCTAGTTACATAGTCAGGTTGAAAAAAGACACAAGTCCATCTAGTTCAACCAAAAAAAAAAAAATGTATATATATATATATATATATATATATATATATATATATATAAAACCAAATAATCCCATATACAATCCTTCACCCACAGTTGATCCAGAGGAAGGCAAAAAACCAAAGCAAAGCGTGATCCAATTTGCTATAACGGATGAAAAAATCCCTTCCTGATTCCCTGAGAGGCAATCGGATTCACCCTGGATCAACTTTACCTAAAAATGTTAGTACCCAGTTATAATATTTACATTAAGGAAAGAATCCAGGCCTTTTTTAAAGCAATCAACCGTGCTGGCCAAAACCACCTCTGGAGGGAGTCTATTCCACATTTTCACAGCTCTTACTGTGAAGAAACCTTTCTGTATTTGGAGATGAATTTTTTTTTTTCTCTAGACGTAAAGAGTGCCCCCTTATATACCAAGGGCTACCTTATATACCAACAGTTAGTTCTAGTCACTGAGTGGATTATGGGGGCAAATCTATGGGCCTTTTTAAACCAATACAAAAAAAAAAAAAGAATGTATTGTGTATTTAAATGTTGCGCAGTTGCTATTGATTGGGTTCCCTACAAACCCCTCCTCTGAGAGGGATGAGAGGGGCCCTCTAATTATCACAATTAGCACAACTTCATTGACATTTAGAATATATAAGTGTTGGTTTGTCCTCAATATAGGAGGTTATGAGTAAGCGCTAACTGTAGCCTGAAACATGCTAACTTTTACTGTGCCTCACACTGTCTGTGATGTTTTTGCAGGAATATGCAATAAACGTTGTACAGTGAATTCCTGTGTATCTGCAGATTAGCTGTGCTAGCACCTTCACCTTGGTACTGCAGTAGATGGATTGCTGATTGCTCACCTAGAGCGGCTTTGCTAGTGTTTGCACTCTTGGTATGCCAGCTCGATGACTCCCACAACTAAGCATACACATGTTTGTTGTGTATACCTACTGCTACCTTTGTTTACAATATGACCACATCACAAGACAGTAGTGTTGGGGACAGATATAGTAGAATTTTACGGACACTTAGTGATAATCCACTCAGGTTAGAAGTGGGTTAACAATTACAAACCAACATGAATGAAGGCTTGGAATCCCTGAAGTTGCTGTTTTGCAAGCTGGAGCGGTTGATGGTAAAGGATATGAGAGCCTATTGGGATACATGCACACTAACTGAATACTTGACCAATGAGATGATCCCAAGGGGGCTTAGGCCCAGGTTAACACCGGTGCCATAAGCGCTCTCACTTTGAGAGCACAAGTCGCATGACATGTAAAAATCAATGTTTTCCTATGAGAGCTCTCTTAACTGGTGTTGGTCCAACTTTTGAAAAGGTTCCTGCACTACTTTGGTCTGAGTTGGGTCTGATTTCAGCCCATTGAAGTCGCATCCAAGTCAGATCAGCAAAGAAAATGGTGCAGGGTCTCCCCCAACATCCATACCAGACCCTTATCTGAGCATGCAGCCTGGCAGGCCAAGAAAGGGGGGGTGCTGTCAGTACCATAACACTGCCCGCCCGGGGGGTGCTTATTTGCCGCCCCCCCCAAAATAAAAACAAACCAGCCGCCACTGTGCTCAATTAGTCCCTCTTAAAAGACACGCTACCTTTATATGTAACGATGTCAATGACTACACGTCCTCCCCTGTGAAGTGGGAAGCCTTGGAGTGCATCTTATGGGGAATTTTTCTGCCCATGGTGCATGCCTCAAAAAAGAGAAATCCACCAAAGTCTCCTACCTGTCTGCAGAAATCCAATACCACAAACTAACCCTCAAACTGCACATATCAATCTCTTTGCTTTAAGAAAGCAGAATTGCAGGCTTTTTTAAGGCAATCATACAGACTATACATCAAATCATAACAAGCACATTAAAAGTGCTCATTTAATGCAGCACTGCGATTATAATAAAACAAAGTGTCCATAAATAGTACATTAAAATAAGTCCATAGTGTCCACTGAAATTAAAACTTTGTGTGTGTATGCATCCAACGTAGCCCCTTTTACACCAATGCACCATTGCTCCCAAAGGAATAGAACTCATCAACTAAAATTGCCTCTCATATTATAGACAGGCATAAAAAATTCTATGGGCCACTGCTGATAGGCTTCCAGCTCAATAGAACACTCCACCTTCTTTGCTCCTCAATCAATCAATAGGGGAATACAGTGGCATATGCCACATCTAAGGGGAACAATGCTCCAATAGTGAAGTATATAAAAGCACCCAAAGTTCATTAAAAGCTAAATATGCTCACCAAATAAATTCTTGTAATAAACATGTCAAATAGAACCAAAAAGATGTGACCGCAACAAAGAAAATCACCCTCCACCACACTGTAAGCCCATCGGGATCTCACCACATCGACTGGTCCCAGTATGGCACCACTTCAAGTTATGTAATTTCCCGTTTCCGTTAAGCCACATGCTGACGCGTTTTTTCATAGCTGACTTTTTCAAGGGTATGTTGAATATGACATCAAAGTGACGTAACCAGAAGTGACACTGTACTGGGACCAATCGATGTGGTGAAAACATACATTCCCAAATCCATACCCCAAAAAGGACTACACTACATAGACCCTCAGACATTGCCCTGACCTTTCACAAATTCTATACTGACTTGTACAATATAAAGACAACTTTCTCCCTTACTTTTACCCAGATATACAATCCTGTCTTTGAGACTGTATAGACTCCACAAAACTCCCTGTCCATCCAAAGGAAGCCATTAAGTCAATTTCAGCCCCATTAATATGTTAGTAATAAAACATACAATTTCCTCTCCAACTTCTGGCAATAGTCCAGGTCCTGACAGATTCATAGGCACCTTTTTCAAACAATTCAAAGCAGTCTTATCACCAATCTTTGAAACTAGTTTTAATTATATAATCTCCACTTACTACTTCCCTATCTAGGTGCCTCACTCTCTGGTATGTATCACTCATTATCCCTAAATAATATGAACCCAAAGGCATTTTGCAAACTCATTGCTAATAGATTACAACCTTACATCCCCTCAGTAATCCACATGAAGCAAGTGGGCTTTGTCTCCTTCCAGGAGGCAAGGGATAACACGATCCACACAATTTACCTCATGACCAGCTTTTATGTCTTATTGCACTTCTTTATACTAGCTGCCAGAACTATAATATCTTGGCACTGGATGTCCAACCTTTCCCCTTCCATTGAAGAATCAGTCATTGAAATGACCCATTTGCAACTGACTGTTCAATTAATTACATGATAAACGTGAACAATATATTTTGACTTGAAGTATCGGGATCACTTTTTTGAGTCTGCCCAGTTCAAGCATTATGCTACCACTGCTTACTCCAAATGGTCCACCTAGCTGTTTCCTGACACCACTAGTTTCATTCATGTTATTGTATAGGCCTTGGATATTGCAGAATAGGCATTTTTCGTTAAATTAAATTTGATACAGTTGTTGTATCCCACTGTGCAGTTCAAATTCTGTACTCTGTTCTTGCACATACCAAAAACTGTAATAAAGCTTTGCTATTTAAAAAAGATTAACCCTGATTGTCAAATACACTAGTTATGCTCTATAGTATTTATATATATATATATATATTTATTTATTTTTCAAGAGTTCCATGAGACCTGAAAAATATTTCAAGGGTTCCACTGGGTAAAAAGGTTGGAAAAGGATGAGTAAAAGTGATGACTGTGGCACTGGCATTATTCTGAGCACTGGAAAACCTGGGCAGCCTAATTTCTGCTATGTATCTAGTCTGTCACATGGATATACTATACCTGTGCCACACATCAGGGCATCATAATCTATACCACAATACTTAGCAGTTTGCATTGCATATTGATTATATATAGGTTAGCTAAATTTTTTGGCTTAATTATGTTGTCAGTGTTCATAGTTATACAGTTGCTACCTCATTATAACTTTGCTAAAACTTAGCAGCTGTACATGACCACTTTAAATTTGGATGGGCTATAACTTGTCACATTAAATACTTTACTACGGTCACTTGCTAACACTAGTCTGTACTGTTGATTCAAACAAATTATGCAGATCTCTACTTCTATGAATTAGTTTTTGTTGGTAATTAGGCCCATTAGGGTCTTCAGTCTATAAATTAAATATCCAAAAAGACTTTCAGTTCAAGTAATTTACAGTGGATGTCACCACCACTTTTGAAAGCAAAAGCAAACTGTCAGTCGTGGAATGCAAATCCTGTTACATCACTTTCATGTACCAATAAAAAGTACTTAGGAACATTAGAAAGGTTAGAGGTTTATTACTACTGCCAAATTAATGTCCTCCAATCTTTACTCTTAAAGGTTAAATGGTGAATCCAGTATACTGTAAATGCCAAACTTTGGTGTAAATGACATTCCTATGATTGAAATGTATGTACTACGTGATATGATATTGAAGAAATTACAAATTATGTATGATTTGCAACCTTACTCATTTTATAATATCTACAGGTTTTTGAATATGCAGTATTGTATGTTGTGGTTCCCACAGTTTTTCAAAACTGAATATTGTTTTTATCTCCAAAACAACATTTTTTTATCTCCTCAACAACAATGTACAGTATGATTCAGCGGTAGTTCTTATTGTATTACTGTTTGTGTCTTACAGCCAATGAAGGCTCTGGGGAGACCAGTCAAAAGGAGACATCAACCTGTGATATTTGTCAGTTTGGAGCAGAGTGTGATGAAGATGCTGAGGATGTCTGGTAAGAGCCTTTACCATTTAACAGAGCCAGTCATTGAGAGAGCCACCTATATGCACAGTACTGTATATAGAATTATAATATGTCACAAATGTCAAATATCCAAATCAGGGTTTACAATGCATTTGTTTTCTGGAGAGTTCTTAACATTTCGTCTTGGGCCTATTTAGTTTTGATCCAGTTGGAAAGAATGGGTTTTCTGCAAACCACAATTCTGCACAAATTCTATTAACCCTATGATGTCCTGATTTGATTTCCACAGATGTTTGCATAAAAATAATCAAGAATATTGTGAATATATGTTTTTCTCTTTGCTACTTTTGAACGTGGTTTGGGGTTTTAATATATATAATATTAAACTACAGCAATGAGTGGTAAAATGTTTTTCATCATGTCTTTAAAGCAGAGGTCCGCTGCTTGCCGCCGTTCCTTTAAAAATTAAAAGTCAGCAGCTGCACATACAGTAGCTGCTGACTTTTAACTTGAGGACACTTACCTGTCCTGGAGTCCAGCGATGTCGGCACCGCCCATTGATTTTCGGATCGGTAGGTCGAGTGCTGCCACCGCCATTGAGGCTAGGGGAACCCGGACATGCCAATAGGAAAGCACATTGGTGGCGGTGGAGGAGGAGGAGGGAGCCTGGCTGCTGACGGCCACGGTCCTGTGCTCCCGGATGTGTGGAAAAGGACACCTGTCAAAAACAGGTGTCCTCCCCCCCCCCCCCGAAAGATGCCAAATGTGACACCTGAGGGGGAGGAATCTGACCAGCAGAAGTTCCACTTTTGAGTGGAACTCTGCTTTAGGCTTATCATGTTTTGATTTTGGCACAAGGCTAATGACATGGTTAAAATGGTCTCATCTTCATTAGGCTATTGTATAATATGCATTTGGAGTGTTGAACTTCCCATGTGTGCCTAGATGAATACCTATTAAAGGTGGATATCTTTATACTTTGGCACTGCAAACTTTCAGGCTGCCTGGAATTTGTTGTCACAACCCTCAAAGAGGCAAGGAAGACTCAATAGTGCAGGAGAACATAATCTGTGGCATTAAATGCTTCTTGACCATCCTTATCCCTAGTAATCTAGGGGTGACCATCACCAGTGTCCACCATCATTATTGACAATGACATTTGTTTTCATGGGTCTTTACTGAAAGTGTTAGATATAGAGGAAAATCTTGAGCAGCAGTCAAAAAAGTGCTTTGAGGAGGAAGTTTGAATGGTACCCCAGTGAGATTTATTATCCTGCTGTGATTGTGAAGATGAAGAAGCTAGTCATTAATGTTAGGTTTTTAAAAGAGATGAATCAACCTGCTGTTCCTTTGCAATACATTTGAAAACAGCATTAGTTTTTGTTGCCTCTGTTGATGTGTTTGCTGATATTGGTCATACCTACTTTATTGGGTATATTTATTGTGACTAAATAAAAGTAGCTCACCTGCGACATCACCAAAGATTCTGAAACAGTTGCATGCACAATTCAAATACTCAGTGCTGTAAAAATCCAAATGTAAAAGTACGGTACTGCTGATGTTTGTACACATAAACATTTTATTGTGGATGCACTGTTATTTATCAATGTTGCCACTTTCACTGGTACCCTTCTCCCAGGATATATTCAATATTATAAAGTGTTAAAACACAGTGTTTACCAAGAGTGGATTAGTAGTTATTTGCTGCTAAATGATTTTACTTGTTATATTCAGTTTTAAAATTTACCAGCGCGAGCTCCAGACGCTGACCATTATAACTTTGAAGAAACTTGCACTGAGATAAATATGGAGGCTGCCATTATTTACAGCAGGAAGCAAGTTAGAAATCTTGACCATGTTCCAAGTACCAGCTCAACGTGACAGCCAGGGGGCTAGCATTTTCAAAAGAAGAGATCATTAAGCCTACATATTTTCTTAATATATGTTTTCTTTAATGTACAGGAGGAAATAATTTTCTCCATATCTTGGGCTGCAGGATGTTAGGACACTAACAATGGGTTACGTGTTATAATTTGCACTTTTGTTTAAAAGACAGCTGTCAGGAAAATATTTAGCTAGATCTGTTAATGAAAGGTGACAATATTGTCAGCAAGTCCTCCATATACTAGTTAATATTCCACAAACTACCAGAAATCCTGCTCCCTAACTTGTGTGCTGCCTAGTTAGAGAGAGTGACAGGCTGGTCCTGGATTATACCATGCTGCAAAGTCTACTGATTTATTCTACCTGCTTGGTAACTGCACCCATAGATTCAGTTTTAAGTTGCTCACACATTGAAGGAAAGTAATTTGCTCAAGCTCTTTTCTAGCTCCTAGCAGTAGATCCAGTAGCGTAGTGCTTCTCAGCAGTTATTTTGCACAACGTAGGTCAACTCACATTATAGCATTATAAAAATGTTAAAGCAGAACTAGGGGATCGGCAAAAAATTCCCCATTAGTACACCACCCACACTAAACAGTTATTACATTTGTGAAATTACTTACAATTGAAGAGAAAATGCAAATTGAATTTTCAGGAAGTGAGCTCTGCAGTTCGAAAAATGCATCATGTATTCTGCCAGGGAGGCTCTGTTAGAACAGTAATTGCATCAAATCCTTTTCTGTCTCTTTACACGATCCTCAAACTACATGTCGTATCATGCCTTGCATATTGCAGTGAATGTGGGAGATACACCAGGCCTGTACATGTAAATGTGAACAAGCCCACTTCAACATAAATCATACCCTTCATTCTGCAGCCAGGCCCACTACTCAGTGACACACACAACAGGGTAGTATAGGTTACAGCCTTATAAATGAAAAACGTGTGTTCTCTCCCCTCCAGACACAACAGGAGATAAACATATTGTCCTTACTTGCTTTCTGTAATCATTACTGAACTGTACACACATTCCATAATGATACAGTTGTGCTCATAGGTTTACATACCCTGGCAGAATTTATGATTTCTTTTCCATTTTTCAGAGAATATGAATGATTAGCACAAACACATTTCTTTTACTCGTGGTTAGTGTTTGGCTGAACCCATTTATTATCAATCAACTGTATTTACTCTTTTTAAATCTTAATGACACCAGAAACTACCTAAATGACCCTGATGAAAGGTTTACATACCCTGGTAATTTTGGCCTGATAACATGCACACAAGTTGACACAGGTGGATGGCTATTAAAGGTAACCATCCTCACCTGTGATCTGTTTGCTTGTAATTAGTGTGTGTGTGTGTGTGTGTGTGTGTGTGTGTAAAAGGCCAGAGAGTTTCTGGACTCCTGACAGACCCTTGCATCTTTTATCCAGTGCTGCACTGATGCTTCTGGATTGTGAGTCATGGGGAAAGCAAAATAATTAACAAAGGATCTGTGGGAAAAGGTAGGTGAACTGTACAAAGCAGGAAAGGGATATAAAAAGATATCCAAGGAATTGAGAATGCTAATCAGCAGTGTTCAAACTCTAATCAAGAAGTGGAAAATGAGGGGTTCTGTTGAAACCAGACCACGTTCAGGTAGACCAACTAAAATTTCAGCCACAACTGCCAGGAAAATTGTTCTGGATGCAAAGAAAAACCCAAAAATAACTTCAGGTGAAATAGAGGACTCTCTGAAAACATGTGGTGTTGCTGTTTCAAGATGCACAATTAGGAGGCACTTGAAGAAAGATGGGCTGCATGGTTGAGTCGCCAGAAGAAAGCCATTACTATGCAAATGCCACAAAGTATCCTGCTTACAATATGCCAAACAGCACAGAGACAAGCCTCAAACCTTCTGGCACAAAGTAATTTGGAGTGATGAGACCACAATTGAGCTTTTTGGCCACAACCATAAAGGCTACATTTGGAGAAGAGTCAACAAGGCTTATGATGAAAGGTACACCATTCCTACTGTGAAACACAGAGGTGGATCGCTGATGTTTTGGGGATGTGTGAACTACAAAGGCACAGGAAATTTGGTCAAAATTGATGGCAAGATGAATGCAGTATGTTATCAAAAAATACTGGAGGAACATTTGCATTCATCAACCAGGAAGCTGTGCATGGGACGTACTTGGACATTCCAACATGGCAATGATCCAAAACACAAGGCCAAGTTGACCTGTCATTGGCTACAGCAGAATAAAGTGAAGGTTCTGGAATGGCCATCTCAGTCTCCTGACCTCAATATCATTGAGCCACTCTGGGGAGATCTCAAACGTGCAGTTCACGCAAGACAGCCCAAGAATTTCCAGGAACTGGAGGCTTTTTGCCAAGAGGAATGGGCAGCTTTGCCATCTGAGAAAATAAAGAGCCTCATCCACAAATACCACAAAAGACTTCAAGCTGTTAAAGTGGGCAATACACGGTATGAAGAACTGGGGTATGTAAACGTTTGATCAGGGTCATTTGGGTAGTTGCTGTTGACATTATGATTTAAAAAGAGTAAACACAGTTGATTGATAATAAATGGCTTCAGCCAAACACTAACCATGTGTGAAAGAAAAGTTTTTGTGTTATCATTCATATTCTCTGAAAATGGCCAAGAAATCATAAATTCTGCCAGGGTATGAGAGAAAATTGAGTACTGTCCATGATACTTTTTTATTTGCACTAACATAAAATTTTTCAGGACAAGCTTTCGGGGTATCTCCCCTTCTTCAAGGTCCAAGCAGTATGCCAGGGTATGTAAACTTATGAGCACAACTGTATATTATACACACTGTGCTCTGCTATAATTGAGATCCTTCTAACAGCAACCAGTCCTGGTATAGTGTATGAGAACATCCCTAGATGCACCACAGAAAGAGCCGGGCCATGGTGCTTTATATCGGCATGTGGCACAAGTAAATGTCGGCATAAGAAAAAACAAAAAAATGCAGCGCTAACTTACTAATCAATAACACAATAATGGTGGAACACTCTAATGTATAGAAATCTCAATAATCTTCAATATTACCACAATACCGGCCTCTGTGATATGTAACATCACATTTAATACACATCACACTGAAAATAAGACATAAAAATGACTGCAAACTTTGCAGGGATGGTGGAAATCCCTCCTACAGATATTTTGTCAGTAAAGCAGTGGATGGTGTCCACTGCTTATCAGTGCAGCTTATCAGTGCCCATATGTGTAGCCTCATCAGTGCCCATCAGTGAAGCATATCAGTGCCCATAAGCTCAGCCTTAGTGCCCATTAGTGCAGTTTATCAGTGTAGCCTCATCAGTGCCGCCTCAGTGCAGTTTATCAGTGCCCATAAGTGCGTTCTCATCTGTGCCCACCAGGGCAGCTTATCAGTGCCCGTCAGTGCGGTCTCATCAGTGCCGCTTATCCCTGGCCATCAGTGCGGTCTCACCAGTGCTACTTATCAGTGCCCATCAGTGCGGTCACACCAGTGCTCACCAGTGCCACTTATCAGTGCCCATCAGTGGGGTCTCACCAGTGCCCATCAGTGCGGTCACACTAGTGCCCACCAGTGCCACTTATCAGTGCCCATCAGTGCAGAGGGGGCATCAATGACAGATTGACCACCCTGACCCCCCCCCCCGCCACCGCCTGCCAGCCATCTCTCATCAATGAAATAGTGGGGATCTCGGCTAATGGTTTTTCAGCAAGTTCAGCAGGCTATTGCAGAGGAACTACAGAGCTCAGCAGAAGATGGATGGAATAGTTGGTGAAGGTAGGAGATCAGCAACAAGGACATGGAAAAAAGTTTTTCCCAGAGTTCTGCTTTAAATTTTAGCGTAGATCTTAATATTGCTTTACTGCATGAAACTGTTTTAAATGCTTTAGGGTGAATTGTGCTTTGCATCAACATATATTCATGAAGCAAGTCCTACAGAACAAAATATAGTTCTTTAAACATGTATGCCTCAATGTTTATCTAAACAATATTTTTTGTAAAAATATATCAAATGCATGAATTCTAATATATGGTAATGCCCAAAACCAACCCATTACTGACTACAATGAAGCAGCACATAAATTTAGGAAAAGCAGCATTTCCAGCACATTATTACATGTGTACCATAATGAAGAATTGCTTGAGCTTAGTTTTCCCTACAGGATTCCACTTTTAACAACAGTAGTTTTGACTTTCTGTAGGGCTCTTGCTGTGTCCAGAGCAACAAAGATAAATAACAGTTACCTCCCACATATAAAAGTTTTTGTTATACCTAGTAAAATTATAATTATGAATTCAATACTTTGGCACTTTCTGAAATGGGCAGTGAAGAACAACAGGAATCAGTTTCAAAAATAAATAATCAGTTAGCAAATGCAATTGTAGAAATAACATATACAGTATAGCAGACTGTTCTATTTATTCCATACCCAGTTTTTGTCCTTCACATGATCTGGGTCAATCGTATGCAAAAACTATTTTGGAAGAAGATATGGCTTTGCACCAAATAAACTATCATTCACCATGTCTCACGCCTTACAGTTTGCTTTGCTTTACTGTAAACTCAGAAGTACATTGAGCAATGTATTATGATGCTATTATGTTGGTTAATCGGATGAAAAATTAACAGTGATGAGCATATTTTATCCTAACCTAGACTTGCGACAATGTTGGCTAATGTGAGCTGACCAGATATCACAGGATATCTCTGAATTTCTCCCCTGGGTGGACTAACTGTTTTGTGGACTAATGAAAGGATCATTTGGACCCATTCCTAGTCCCTCTATGTTCCTTTTATGAGGATCTCCTATCTCAGAAAAGACCAGCTGGTACCATACAGTCTAAGAACACTGGCCAGTTTCCTGTCCTTGGATGGTTTGCACGCTAGCTGGAAAACCCAGTGTCGCTGATACCAAGACAACACTTTAATATTGGACCAACATCACACTAGAAGATAGTCAGACTTGATGGCAGTTGCTAGGGATGACCCAAAGTCTTATGCTGGATGCATGCATGGTTAGCTGTTCTCAATTTGACAATCCAGCTACTCAGTCTACCCTCTCTCTGTCTGTCTCCTAGCAGCTAAAATACCATAAGGAGTTTGTGCATACACCTTAAATCAATGTTGGAACATGATGGAACATCACAGCAAGCCAGCATATACACAAATTGACACATAACCATTGCCAGTACCACAAAATACCCCAGCAAAGGGACGTGACAGGCACTAAGATGAAAAACTGGCTTCATGCTGACCCCAGCTTGGTTTACTTGTTTCTATTTTAAAATGATTATAAACCTTCCAACTGTACCTTGTGCTTTTCATCTGAATAAGATGTGCAATTATCATGTAGTTTCATGGTGTCATTTGTTGGCCTGAATACACAGCCTATAGTAGAGCAAATCTTCATATTCATGTGTCAGAAGTTTCTGTGTTTATTGAAAGCATGCAACATGGCACTGCACGGGTTCATGCATGACCTCTGTCTGTAGCCTGAGAATTTACATTTCCTGTAAAAAAACGACATATCGCACAGTTCCGGAATTTCTCAGTCCAGTGATCTGCAGGTGAAAGCTAAATAGTAATTAGATTTAAAACAGACACATACAAGCAGAACAATTAACAGCTTATGGAAGATATGTGTTTTTATCACATTTGCACTCCTGCATTTGTGATGCAACACAGAGGAAATGGCAAGGCATGCCCTGGATGCTGTTTGACCCAGAACAAAAAGTTGCCTGTCCCTAGGGTCTAGCTAGGTAATTAATACATTGACATAGAGGGATTGATAAACACTACACTACAAACTGCAACCACATTTGAGCCCATTGTCACAAGGTAAGGCAAGTAAATAACACAGGGAATATAACTACATTAATATTTTGGTAAAAACAACAAAAATGTTTTGAAGGTGTATAATGCCTTTAACCATAAGGTACTTGTAGGTCACATATCGCCCTCCATTGAGCTCTATGTGACAGTTTTAAAATCAATAACTAAATAATCAATAAGCGTATACACAAGCAGCTACTAAATTCACAGTGTTCAACGTGTCTTACATTCCTTTTTTGAAGTATAAGTCTATTAGTATATATTGTCAGACTCAGTTGGTTATAGTTTATAAACACAAAAGATTCTGACAGTCATTTTTTTCTGAATCTGAAGGGTGTAAGCTTTGAATAGTGTTCATTTTTAGCAGCAGTAATTTGCTTTGTTAAATTCTGGTGCTTGAATAGACTCTACTGTACTGTACAGTGAATGCGATGGATTTTTTAAATCATTAGCTTGACTAAAATGCATTACCCTGATATTACTTGAGATATTGTAAAATATAATGAAGACAGTTTCTTTTTTTAAATTTAAGTCCAGTGTTTAAAAAAAAAGATTCTGCCTGATATTGCATGGAAAAGCTTCAGGGGGCTTGTTTCATTTTTTTTTTTTTTTTTAATGCTGCTTAAGGCTTTCACAATAGAAAGGCCCTGCTTAAAAGCTCACCATTTGAGGCATGGCTTTTATATTTCACACTCATGTACCAATGGCTCTATTCTGCAGCAGAGTAGTGGCTGTGAGTGTCAGGTCTGCGATTTAACTTCATCACGGCAGAGTGATCGTTTTGCCCCAATGGTACCTGCATCGTTTTGGAACCAACACAATCAGACCCATGCAACAGGGAGTGGCATGTAACATTTTATCAGGTAAGTAACCCCTGAGCACCAGTAATGAGCCATTTTTGAATCGACACCAGTGTTTCTTTCCTCCCAGTTATTACCTATGCTGGAGCATTTTATCTGTTCACTAGTATGCAGCATACTCTCTCCTACTTACCACAGTACATGCATTAATAGTCTATGTACAGTACATATTTTTGACCCTTGCAATCTATATCCTGTAACATATGCTACATATTCTGACATATGCACCCTATATACTGGGTTGTACATTATGTAGTCCTCCTGACCCCTGCCATCTATATGCTATGCTAATTATTACACAGTCTTCACTGATGCACTCTATACAGTATATCAGTTGAAATGATATAAACTGCATTTTGGCTTTAAGTTTTGCTTTAGCTTCAGATATTAAATGGTTAAGGTTGACTTTGACAAAGTAATAGATCTATATTCTGTGTTCAGGAAAGCATAAGTAATCAATTTGAGAGAATTGTTTTTAAGTTTAAAGCTTGACGTCTTCCTCTTTTTAGTTATTTTGGGGATTTCAAAACTGCTTCCTTACTCTATTTCTCGGCAAGCAACAACAGTACTTTTGGCTACTGTTAGGAACATTGATATCTGTACCTGGTTATGCTTCAGGCTACACAAGTAGTCAGTAGTGAATATTAAATCTCTTGGACTGCCACTGAACTTAATCACAGCCACAGACCTAGTGGTACCGATTCTGTAGTCCTCCACGTGACTAGTTCGGTTAATCTAGTGCACCTTGTGTTTAATTTCATCCAATACATTTTATTTGACTACAGTGGCTTTTATAATTACTTGTAGCCTTGCTTTTAGTTAGAATTGTTTTTCTTATTATTTTGCTTATATTACACCCTGACATGCCCATTAGGTTGTGTCTGGCCTTGTGGGGTTCCCTATGAGTTACCACAAGCTTTCCTGCACTTTTGTCCCAGTGTTCCTATCACACAATGGTTGAACCTAATTGTTTACTCCCCTATAGCTCTTGGAGATCACAGCATGGCCAAACTCACTCACAGCTGCAATAGGTGAATATGTCATCTAGTTGTTCTTTGAACTGGCTTTCTCCTGCAGAGCAGTTACTGCACTCCCCTTTAGTCTTCTCTCCTGGTTTACCATTTTTCTTGGTCTTCCAGGACTGAAGCCAATTTTTGTTGAGCTTATAATGACAGGCCCAGCTCCATTGTTTTGCTTCATTACTGTTCATTACCTGATTTGATCACATATGCTTGCTTCTACCCTCAGTTCTCCTCCTACCCTTCCTAATGTTTTTCATGCTTGTTTGAGTATTGAGGGTAATCTGTCCCTATGGGTTTCTCTTCTTCTTAATGGTCCCCTTAAACACAGTCACCCTTAATGATAAGGGTTTTTATCTCCCCAGTAAAAGGGTCAAGGTATTCAAAGCCTTTTCCTTGCTACAAGCAGGGGTTGTTTGCTTGCAAGAAACAGACTTTTCAGTCCTTTTGACCTTAAAATGTTTTGGCCCCCAATACCCACCGGTGTTTATTGCTAGTGCACCTGTCAAGAAGCAAGGAGTTTTAATTGTTTTCCATCAGTCAACTCCCTTTACGCTACAGACTAAAGGGCTGATACTTGATCCTCATTGGATAAACTGTTGGACACCAAAGTGACCATAGTCTCCTACTATGCACCTAATACCCCCCGATTCCCCTTTTCATGCATCTTTTACACCGCAAACGAAAGGGTCGAAACTTGATCCTCATTGGTCACCTGTTGGACACTGAAGTGACCATAGTCTCCCTTTTTCATGCATCTATTACAGGTGATAGCTTCTGATACAAAGGGCACTTTTATAATAGGCAGTGACACCAGGTATTGTATGTATATCTAGATAAATCACCATATATGACTTATAAACGTAGTACTGTCTAATGTAAGAGTAGTCCATAGACATTCACTCATAACTACATTATTTCGGACTTCGTACACCCTCCATAGACAATGGGCGACGTATATACCACTAAATAGATCTATATGTATGTTATGGACCACAGTGACGGATAATATTTTCACGGGAAACATAGTCTTCGATAGTGGACATTATCTACGTACTTTTTCCCTCTGATACCAGTGAAGTCACAGGTTGTCCACTGGTTACTCCTAGTTCAAAGCTGGGAAAGCAAACGCCACATTTTCTACGTACTTTTCCCCTTAGCCCCCCATAATCCACGTATCATCCTCTG
>BLSH010021146.1:40821-53859 GCA_018402905.1 Glandirana rugosa
GTGCTCGGTGTCTAGGAGTAAAGAGCGGGGGTATTTGTCTCTGCTCAGACTTTTTAAGATATTTCAGTGTAGAAATCACTTTTTCACACAGTTTAAAAGCAGATTATCTTTAAACAATATACCGCATATTTTAGCGCAATTTAGGGGATCAGATTATGCTCCAAACATTATTTCTATTTGCACAACTCCAGGTCTGGGCTGGAGTAAGGAGTTGGGAGTTATCTGTGACCTTGGAGCTTTAGTGAATTCCATTTTGGCCGTTATTTACCGCCCAGCGCTATTGTGAATACCGTTTAGCGCTATTTACCGCGAATCGCGGTAATTACCGCGATTCGCGGCAATTTTGCCGCTATTTTGCGGCAATTTTGCCGCTATTTTGCGGCAGCACTATAGTAAATGACCCCCTATATCTCGCTAACTGCACACTGGGCAAATGTAGTGGCGAGTGGGCCTGAGGCGGCTAGCCATTTGGTGCATGTCCTTCCGCCACCGAGGATTGCAGGGCATTTCTCTTTGCCTCCTGTTGCCTCCTCCTCCTCCTACTGCACTTCCTCCTCCTCTACCACCTCCTCATCCGCTCAGCGTAACACCTTCACCACCAACTTCAGCACATCCAGGGGGAAACGACAGCAGGCTGTTTTAAAACTGATATGTTTTGGGGGATAAACCCTATACTACGCAGGAGCTGTGGACAGGCATTGAACAACAGACCAATGAGTGGTTGTTGCCACTGAGCCTCAAGCCCGGCTTGGTGGTGTGCGACAATGGGCAAAATCTCGTAGCGGCTCTGGGCCTAGCCGGTTTGACGCACATCCCTTGCCTGGCGCATGTGCTGAATTTGGTGGTACAGAAATTTCTAAAAAACTACCCGGATATGTCAGAGCTGCTGCAGAAAGTGCGGGCCGTCTGTGCGCGCTTTCGGCGTTCTCATCCTGCTGCTGCTCACTTGTCTGCGCTGCAGCGCAACTTCGGCCTTCCCGCTCACCGCATCCTATGCGACGTGCCCACAAAGGTGGAACGCCCCCTTGCACATGCTGGAGAGACTGTGCGAGCAGCAGCAGCAATAGTTGAGTTTCAGCTGCAGCATGCATGGGTCAGTCGCTCTGCGGAACAGCACCACTTCACCACCAACAAGTGGGCCTCCATGTGAGACCTGTGTACCGTATTGCGGTGTTTCGAGTACTCCACCAACATGGCCAGTGCCGATGACGCTGTTCTCAGCGTTACTATCCCACTTCTATGTCTCCTTGAAAAAAGACTTTGGGCCATGATGGAAGAGGATGTGGCACAGGATGATGAGGAGGAGGAGGAGGAAGAGGAGTCATTTTCACGGTTATCAGGCGAGTCATTCACAAGTGGCTCGGAGGGTGGGTTCCTGCACCAGCATAGGCCAGGTAAAAAAAAATTCAAGCCAGGGCACAGTTCTGGAGGATGAGGAGGATGAGGAAGATCATGAGGAGGAGGAACTGCAGCAGAGTGGCACCCAACGCAGCTCGTGGGCATCACTGGATCGTGGCTGGGGGGATACGGAGGACACAGATGATACACCTCCCACAGAGGACAGCTTGTCTTTGCCTCTGGGCAGCCTGGCACACATGGCCGACTACATGCTGCAGTGCCTGCGCAACGACAGCCGAGTTGCCCACATTGTAACTTGTTCTGATTACTGGGTGGCCACCCTGCTGGATCCCCGTTACAAGGACAACATGCCGTCCTTAATTCCCTCACTGGAGCATGAGAGGAAGATGCGCGACTACAAGCGCACACTGGTAGACGCGCTGCTGAGGGCATTCCCAAATGACACCGGGGGCTCAGTGGAAGCGCAAGGCGAAGGCAGAGGAGGAGGAAGAGGCCGCCAACGCAGCTGTGGCACCGCCAGCACCTCAGAAGGCAGGGTTAGCATGGCCGAAATGTGGCAAAGCTTTGTCAGCAGACCGCCACAACAAACAGCACCACGTACTGACTGATGGGTCTGCCCCATTCAACTTCTGGGTCTCCAAATTGGGCACATGGCCTGAGCTTGCCCTTTATGCCTTGGAGGTGCTGGCCTGCCCTGCAGCCAGTGTATTGTCTGAACGTATGTTTAGCACGGCAGGGGGCGTTATCACAGACAAGCGCAGCCGCCTGTCCACAGCCAACGTGGACAAGCTAACGTTTATTAAAATGAACCAGGCATGGATCCCACAAGACTTGTCTGTACCTTGCGCAGAATAGACATTTAGACCGGCCTCACACAGCTATTGGTATACTTGTTTTTTTGAATATGCCTCAATATTTTGGGGGCTACCCCAATTAGAAAAAAATCAAGCAAACAACAAAAAGTGTTGGCTACCTCCTCCTCCCCCACCGCCACTTCCACCTACACTGCCACGGTCATGGCCTAGTCAACCTCTAGGCTCCTACTCCACATCCACCCCCCCTTCCCATTTTTATTTTTTTTTATTTGATTTTAAGTTATTTTCCCTATCCCCATTTTTTTGTAGGGCACTTGTCCTACTTTTACCCCCCATTTTACTTCCTTTTGCAGCCCTCTAGCACTTGCCAGGATTTCTTACAGCCATTTTTGTGCCGAAAAGTTCGGGTCCCCATTGACTTCAATGGGGTTCGGGGTCCGGGTAAAGTTCGGGTCAAGTTCTGTACCGAAACCAAACTTTTTCGCGAAGTTCGGCCGGACCTGCCGAACCCGAACATCCAGGTGTTCGCTCAACTCTAGTAGAGAATGGTCCTTTTGGGGTTTAGGGATCAGTGAAAGATTTGCTAGGAGCATGTCATCAGGGAAATCATTTCCTTTCAATATATGGTTGCAAAGTTTGGTCAGCCATGGAGATAGTATATTAAACAAAAAATATAACATGATGTTGAAAATCCACCAGGGCCTGGTGCAGTGGATGTTTTGAGAGATTTAATAATTTCGTTAATTTCGGACTCAGTACAGGGTGTATTGAGCTTGTCAATTTGGGAGGATGTAAACGAGGGTAGCACAATGTAAGTAAGTCTTGGTAAAAGCTACTAAAAATGTCCATTACTTCTTGTGGGTGAGAGACTATATTACCATTATGGTTTCTAAGTTTGTATATAGGGTTGTCCCGATACCACTTTTTTAAGACCGAGTACAAGTACTGATACTTTTTTTCAAGTACTCGCCAATACCGATTACCGATACTTTTTTTTAATGTCGTGACAGTGGCACGAATATTTTATTTTTATTCTTTTTTTTACAATTTTATTTTTTTATTATTTTTTACAATTTATTTACCTATTTATTTATTTTACAATGCTTTCTTTTTTTTTGGGGGGGGGGGAGTGGATGATGTCAGTGTGTTTTTTTTATTTTATTTTTTATTATTTTTACAATTTAACCTTTTTATTACAATTCTTTTATTTATTTTTTTTATCAGCCCTGTTGGGGGGGGGGCTTTGGTGAGATATAAGGGGGTCTTAAAAGACCCCTGACATCTCTCTTTTGAGACAGGGAGAAGGGGGCTGAGGATAGAGATTCCCCAGTTCCTTTCTCAGAAGCCTCAGCTGCATTGAAGATGAATGGAGAGGAGACAGCGGCTCCTCTCCTTTCATAAACTGAAGCATCGTAAGCACAGTTTACGATGCTCAGTGACATTTATGAATGGACAGTCAGTGATCACTGACTGTCCATTCAGAAAAGGAAAGAGCCGATAAATTACTGATTTACCGGCTCTTTCCTCCGCTCTCCATCCTGACAGATCGAGGACAGGGGGACTGGAGGAGGATACAGGGACAGTCAAGGGGGATGATCAGTGCAGCGCTGGAGGGGGATTTACAATCACTGATCTCCCGACTCCCTGTATATATTTCATTGTAGCAGCTGAAAGCCGTGGGAGGAGAAGCGGCTGTCAGTTGCTTTAATGAAATGTATACAGGGAGTCGGGAGATCAGTGATTGTAAATCCCCCTCCAACGCTGCACTGATCATCCCCTGCTTGCCCAAGTATCGGATAAGGCATCGGAGCATTTTGCCCGAGTAAAAGTACTCAGGCAAATGCTCAGTATCGGCCCCGATACCGATACTAGTATCGGTATCTGGACAACCCTATTTGTATTTATGTGTAGGGGAAATTTGTTATTTAACCACTTGACCACAGGGCACTTAAACCCCCTTCCTAACCAGACCAATTTTCAGCTTTCAGTGCTCTCACATTTTGAATGACAATTACTCAGTCATACTACACTGTACCCATATGACATTTTTTTTCACACAAATAGAGCTTTCTTTTGGTGGTATTTCATCACCTTTGGGGTGTTTATTTTTTGAGCAATAAATGGAAAAAGACCGAAAATTTTGTAAAAAAAAATGCATTTTTCTTTGTTTCTGTTATAAAAGTTTGCAAATTAGTAATTTTTCTTCATACATTTTGGCCAAAATTTATACTGCTATATATCTTTGGTAAAAAATAACCCAAATTAGTGGATATGATTTGGTCTTTGTGAAAGTTATAGAGTCTACAATCTATGGTGCAAATCACTGAAAATTGATCACACCTGATGCACTGACGGCCTATTTCATTTCTTGAGGTCCTAACAAGACAGAAAGTACAAATACCCCCCAAATTACCCCTTTTTGGAAAGTAGACTGTCCAACGTATTTATTAAGAGGCATGACAGTTTTTTGAAGTTGTAATTTTTTTCCCACAATTCTTTGCAAAACGAAGATTTTTTTTTTCTGTTTTTTTTTTTTTTACAAAATTGTCATATTAACAGATTATTTCTCACACACAGCATATGCATACCACAAATTACACCCCCAAACACATTCTGCTACTCCTCCTGAGTATGGGGATACCACATGTGTGAGACTTTTACACAGCCTGGCCACATACAGAGGCCTAACATGCAGGGAGCACCATTAGGCGTTATAAGGACATAAATTACACATATAATTTCCTGACTACCTCTTGCACTTTTGAAGGTCCTGGAGCACCAGGGCAATGGAAACGCCCAAAAAATGACCCCGTTTTGGAAAGTAAGCACCCCAACGTATATTCTATGAGGCATAGTGAGTCTTTTGAACGGTTCATTTTTTCCACAAGTTTTTGGAAAATGTGGAAAGAAAATGAAAACGCATTTTTTTTTTACACAAGGTTGTCCATTTATACAATATTTCTAACACACAGCATGACCCTAGCAAAAATTTCACCCTAAAATATATTTTGCTACTCGTCCCAAGTATGGCAATACCACATATGTGACACTTTTACACAGCCTGGCCGCATACAGAGGCCCAACATGCAGGGTGCACCATCAGGCATTCAAGGGGCATAAATTTCAAAACTAATCTGACTACCTATTACATTATTGTGAGGCACTGTGGTGGCACTGATGGGTGCTGTAGTGGCACTGTTAGGTGCTGTAGTGGCACGGATGGGTACTGTAGTGCCATGGATGTGTCATGGATGAGAACTGATGTGGTATGGATGAGCATTAATGAGGCATAAATGAGCACAAATGGGGGTGGATAAGCCGTACATGCGGATGACTGAGCATGGATGGATGGCTGAGCACTGATGCATGGGTGAGCACAGATGCATTGGTGAGCACGCGTGCATGGGTGTGCACGCATGCATGGGTGAGTACAGATGGATGGCGGAGCACGGATGCATGGCTGAGCACGGATGGATGGGTGAGCACGGATGGATGGGTGGGCATGGATGCATGAGTGAGCACGGATGGATGGCAGAGCATAGATGCATGAGTGAACACGGATGCATGGGTGAACACAGATGAGGCTGGATAGGTGAGCACGGCTGGATTGGTGAGCACGGATGAGGCTGCATGGGTGAGCATGACTGGATTGGTGAGCATGGGTACATGGGTGAGCATGGCTGGTTGGGTAAACACGGATGCATGGGTGAGCACAGATGGATGGCGGAGCACTGATACATGGATGAGCATGCATGCATGGTTGAGCACAGATCGATGGCAGAGCATTGATGCATGGCTGAGCATTGATGCATGGGTGAGCACGGATGGATGGGTGAGCACGGATGCATGGGTGAGCACGAATGCATGGGTGAGCACAGATGGATGGCGGAGCACAGATGCATGGATGAGCACGGATGCATGGGTGAACACGGATGAGGCTGGATGGGTGGGCATGGATGAGGCTGCATGGGTGAGCACAATTGGATTGGTGACCACGGATGCATGGGTGAGCATAGATGCATGGGCGAGCATGGCTAGATGGGTGAGCACGGATGCATGGGTGATGGATGGGTGAGCACAGATGCATGGGTGACAGATGAGTGAGCACGGATGAGTGAGCACGGATGCATGGGTGACAGATGAGTGAGCACGGATGGGTGAGCATGGGTGACGGATGAGTGAGCACGAATGCATGGGTGATGAATGGGTGAGCAGGGATGGGTAGGCATGGATGCATGGGTGACGGATGGGTGAGCACAGATGGGTGAGCACGGATGGGTGAGCACGGACACACGGGTGATGGATGGGTGGGCACGGATGGGTGAGCACAGATGCATGGGTGACGGATGGGTGGGCACGGATGGGTAAGCACGGATGCATGGGTAATGGATGGGTGTGCACAGATGCATGGGTGACAGATGGGTGAGCATGGATGGGTGAGCATGGATGCATGGGTGATGGATGGGTGGGCACAGATGGGTGAGCATGGATTTGTGAGCATGGATGAGGCTGCATGGGTGAAGCTGGATGGGTGGATGAGGGGTCCCTGCCTGGCACATAGTGGTGCTGTGGGCACTTCAGACCCTGCCCACAGCACTGCTGCATCTCCTCTTCCCCCCCCCCCCCCGTGCGATCATGTGGTAAAAAGCCACTGTGAGTGGCCATTTACCGTGATCCGTGATGCGCCGTGTCTCACGGACCCGGCGGTCACAGATGCTCCCAGGTGCGCGCCCCAGGGGGCGTGGGGGAGCGTGGTTCTGGGAGGACATTATAGTACGCCCTCCCAGAATAATGGATCCACCTTGCGGCCGTGTAATTACATTACATGGTCGGCAAGTGGTTACGTTTTCTGGTGAACATAGTAGAGGTCGAGTTGCTGTAAAGAAGAAATTTTGCTTTTGTAAATCTGAGGGTTTTTTCAGTGTCCGCTGAAAGTATTGAATCTAGGGCTTGTCTTTTGGTTTGTATTTGTCGGTTGATGTCGTAGGGGAAGAATTGTTGATTTTTTTAATATAGTTTTTATATAGTTTATCTGATTCTAATGTCAGTGTCTTAATGTCACATATTCTATTTCTATTTTTAATGGAAGCAATTTTGATTATATGACCTCTAATGATGGCCTTATGAGCCGACCAAAGGGATTGTATTGTCATATCGTCAGTATTTTTAAGCTTAAAGTAATTGTGTAAATGGGATGTTATCTGATTTTGTTATATGATCGGAGAGCAGAGAGTCATTAATTCTCCAGTTGTACGATGTGGAGGTTAGGCCAATTTGTGAGGTCTCAAATATGGTGATTTGGTGGTCAGACCAAGGGCAAGGGTGTATATCGGCTCTTGAAGAATTGGCCAGCAGTATTGGTGTGCAAAATATATAATCGAGTCTGGAGTAGCTATTATTGGGGTGGGAATAAAAGAAATATGTTCTGCACCCTCTATTATGGGCAAGCCAAGTATTGATTGTCGAAGTTGAAAATCGTTTAGAGAATGGGATAAAGATTTAGGAAGGGCCTTGGTGTAGGGTGTGACTGCACTTCTATCTAGGGATGGGTTGGCAGCTAGGTTAAAATCTCCACCTATTATTAAGTGAGGTGATTCATGTAAGGCAAGGACATCAAAAAAGGACTTAAAAAAAGAGGCGTGTGAATCATTAGGAGCGTACATTGATGCAATTGTGATAGCTTTTCCGCGAAGATATCCTTTAATTATTATAAATTTGCTTTCAGGGTCTTTAAAAACTTTTTGGACATCCAATATGATATTATTTCGAATGAATATTGCCACGCCCCTAGATTTGGAGGAATGTCCGGTGTAGTGGTACTGTCTATAGCCTCCGTCGAAAAATTTAGGGGGGTTGTTTAATAAAAGGCGAGTCTCTTGAAGGAGTATTATATCCACTCCTAAGCATTTTTAGGCCTCATACACACAGGCGTTTTGTAATGCCACTTTTTTGGGCGTTTTTTGCTGCTCTCCATGTTATTCAATGGCCCTCTAAAACTTTGACGTTTTTGAGCAGTAGAGGGCGTCGGCGTTAGTGAGTTGTAGCTAGAACGCGGGACCAGTGCGTTCTGAAGCTGCAGCGTCATGGCGTTTTTGACGTCAAGCCGGCAAAACGCTCAATAACGTTGCTTAACGTTGTATACACAGCATTAAGTCTCGTCAGGCGTTCTATTCAAAATCAATGGTTCCCTATGGGAGTCCATTGATTTGAATAGAAGCCGCACCAGAAGTCGGATCACGGTGATCCGACTTGCGGTGCGACTTGTGTGCTAGGTGTATTAAAGGGGAACCCCCGCAAAAAATTTGCGTGGGGTTCCCCCCCAAGAGCATACCAGGCTCTTCGATCTGGCATGGATTTTAAGAGGAGCCCCCATGCCGAAAAAAACGGCGTAGGGTCCCCCCCAAAATCCATACCAGACTCTTATCCGAGCACGCAGCCTGCCCCCCGGACTGTACCAGGCCGCATGCCCTCAACATGGGGAGTATGGGTGCTTTGGGGCAGGGGGGGCTCTGCGCCCCCCACCCCAAAGCACCTTGTCCCCATGTTGATGGGGACAAGAGCCTCTTCCCGTCAACCCTGTCCGTTGGTTGTCGGGGTCTGCGGGCGGGGGCTTATCAGAATCTGGAAGCCCCCTTTAATAAGGGGGCCCCCAGATGCCGGGCCCCCCACCCTATGTAAATGAGTATGGGGTACATCGTACCCCTGCCCATTTACCTGGGGGAAAAAAAGTGTACAAAAAAAAACACTACACAGCTTTTTTAAATATTTTATTAAATCAGCTCCGGCATCTTCTCCCCTCTCTTCTCCCTCATCTTCTTTCTTCGGCTCTTTTGCGGGGTCTTCTGTCTGTTCTGGGGCGGGGCTGTGATGTGATGCCCTGCCCCAGGATGTGACATCATGAGGATGGGGCTCATGATGACTTCATCGTGTGGCCCCGCCCCATGCCAATATAAGGCAATCGCGCAGCACGGACCCGGCATTCGAGTGGAAGAGAGCAACGAGTCAACATCTCCAGAAGGAGAAGGAGGAGGAGAAGAAGAAGAAGAAGAAGAAGCAGCGGCGGGAGAAGCTAGCCGGGGAGACAGCGGCAAAAGAGCAGAAGACCCCGCAGAAGGCTCGCAGAAGACCCCTCAGAAGACAGAAGACCCCGCAAAAGAGCCGAAGAAAGAAGATGAGGGAGAAGAGAGGGGAGTAGATGCCAGAGCTTATTTAATAAAATATTTTAAAAAGCTGTGTAGTGTTTTTTTTGTACACTTTTTTTCCCCCAGGTAAATGGGCAGGGGTACGATGTACCCCATACTCATTTACATAGGGTGGGGGGCCCCGGCATCTGGGGGCCCCCTTATTAAAGGGGGCTTCCAGATTCCGATAAGCCCCCGCCCGCAGACACAGCGTGAACAAGGCGCATTACTGCCGCCGAAACGCGTTAGCTGTTGATTGCCATTGCCGCGATGGAATAAAAACACTTTATTATCTGATCCCCAAGAGTGCCGGCTCATCTTTTGCTTTGACTTTGCTAACCTATCGGAATGTATGGAGGACATTTGTGAAGCCTGAGCACCTGGGGGAGATGCAGCAGCTGATTGCCTAAATCCAAGCTCCACTGATTAGAGCGGTGTCTCCTGTGTGTTTAACCGCCCGCAGACCCCGACAACCAACGGCCAGGGTTGTCGGGAAGAGACTCTTGTCCCCATCAACATGGGCACAAGGTGCTTTGAGCCTGGTATGCTCTTGGGGGGGGGGAACCCCACGCAAATTTTTTTGCGGGGGTTCCCGTTTAAAACACCTAGCACACAAGTCGCGCCACAAGTCGGATCACCGTGATCCGACTTCTGGTGCGGCTTCTATTCAAATCAGTGGGCTCCCATAGGGAACCATTGATTTTGAATAGAGGCAGAAAACGCCGCTGAAAGCTAGCGTGAAAAAACATGCATTGACGTCAATGCAAAGCGCCAAGAAAAACTGCAATTTTTTCCCTGACGTCAGGCCCGGCGTTTTGCTTATTTTTTTGCAAACGCCCGTGTGTATGAGGCCTTAGTGTTTGAAGGCTTTTTTTCAGTTATGGGGGGGGGGGTTAAATCCCTGTACATTGCGGAAAATTACTTTGAGTCCCATTGTGGTTGTAAAAAGGGGGGGAGTTATAATATATATGGGCTTGATGTAAGAAAGGGTCCCTGAGGATAAGGTGATAAATTCAACGGGGGAGACCGAAACAGACCAAATGCATCTTGTAAGAGTCATCAAAAGTGGGGAATAGCTGAGCGATGTTTTCTTATGTATACCTGATGTGTATGTATAACTTCTTCTCTTTGATTCAAAACTTCCAGAGTGGTAAAAAAAAGAACCACTAACCAAATAAAGAATAGGCAATAATACCGAAGGGGATCAGACTTAAAAATATAGTTTGATCTCGCATGAAAGTAACTTGGACAAATAAGTCCAAAATTTGGACTATGAGCCTTCCAGGCCGAGGCCGGGCACGTTTCCGCACAAAAAGAAGGTACGGGTCACCTGATGGCAGCCACGATAACTAGTATTGTGAGCGTGCGCCGCCGGAGGTGCGCTCGCGCGCTCACTGTGTTGGGGGGGGCCAGGGAGTGGGTAGGGTGGACTGGATCGCCGCTGGCTACCCACGATGGCCCCCCCGCAGTGAGAGAACGGAGGTCCATGTAAGTAAACACGCATCTCCGTTCTCATAGAGGTGGAAGGGCGGTGATCACAGGCTTCCTGTATATGGAAGCCGTGATCATCCCCTTTCCCCAGCCAGTGCAGCCCACACACAGTTAGAACACGCCCAGGGAACACAGTTAACCCTTAGAGCGCCCCCTGCAGGTTAACCCCTTCACTGCCAATGGCATTTACACAGTAATCAGTGCATTTTCATAGCACTGATCGCTGTATAAATGCCAATGGTCCCAAAAAAGTGTCAAAATGGTCCGACATGTCCTCCCCAATATCGCAGTACCACTAAATATCGCATATCGCCGCCATTACTAGTAAAACAAATAAAAGAAATAAAAACACCAGAAATTAATTATCATCATCCGTAAGCGCGGCAACTTTTGTGCAAACCAATCAATAAAACGCCAATTGCAATTTTTTTTTTTTACCAAAAATATGAGGAAGAATATAAATCGGCTGAAACCAATGAAAAAAATGTTTTTTTTATATTTTTTTTTGTATTTGTATTTTAGCAAAAAGTAAGAAATTTGTTTTTTTTTTTGCAAAATTGTAGCTCTTCTTCTTGTTTATAGCAGTGATCAGAAATGACGCAGAGGGGATCAAATACCACCAAAAGAAATCTCTATTTGTGGGAAAAAAAGGACGCATATTTTGTTTGGGTACAACGTCGCAAGACCGCGCAATTGTCAGTTAAAGAGACGCAGTGCCAAATAGCAAAAAGTGCTCTGGTCCTGAAGTGGGAAATCCTTTCAGGGCTGAAGTGGTTAAAGTAGGAAGTTAAATTAAAATATTCAAATGATGGCAAGGCATCACTGCGTTGTCCTATGTAACATCATGTGTTTCAACCTCAATATATAGTAGACAGTGTATCAAGAATGTTCAAATAATAAAATTTACCGTAGAGAAATTGTTGATCCGTGATAGCTACAACTATCAGTTTAAACCTGTATCCTGTCATTAAATTTATACTAGGGTTAACTTATACACAAAGTATTTAGGAAACCAGAGTGCCTGCTTCAAATATCCAGCTTGTCCCTCTACATCATGGCCTGATTTTATTTTAATACTGTATTGTAATTATTGGCGTGGAATACTTATTAATAAAGTTATGATAATGCCTCTTATTATATAGTGTTTTATAGTATCTAGTCCATGATGCATTCGGGACATTTAGCAGGACTTTATATGAAGAGGAAACATTTAACAACAATAGACGCTTATAGATCTTAAACGGTAAGAGCTTGTTACTACAAAAAGATCACAGTTATCAATGTCCATCCTTCATATTAGAAAAAGGATAGGGGTAAGTGCAGCAAAGAAGGAAAAAGACAAAAATATATCTATTGGAATAACGGTCTAGAAAAATATAGGTGATATTCCGCTGTCATCTGTAGTTGAAAAATGTAAGTGCAGATAGTATTAACAGGAGCAGCCAGTGTGTAAATGTCAATCCAGATAGTCCATAGTTGCTACTGGCTATGTTTAGCATGGTAAAAAAAGGTTGAGTTTAAACAGAGTAGGAAAATATAGATTGTACTTTTCTGTCATCTATCATTGAAAAGTGTTAATGCAGTTTGTAGTAGCATAAGCAGCTGGTATATATATTTCAACATAGCCTTTCCGTAGTCATCAGCAGCAGCACACATAAAATTAAATTGCGAAGAAAAAAAATAAGAACCTTGAACTGTCAAAACCTGTAGCCAAACAACAGTGGCAAATATGTTGATCCACAGAGAAGCAGGGAAAGATCAGTTTCTCATCATGGACTGTACTGCAGTGAATAACAACATGGATCAAAAAGGAAGTTTCGCAATATGATCAGGTGTCTATATCTCTGTAAGACTGATGCCAGCTACGTTGATCACGTCGGGAAGCCGGGGTGTTCCAAATAGGTGAAGACCTTTGAGTATTTTGTAGTCTGAGGGGTGGGTCAGGTTCCAGCAAACCCAGCTTTACTAGCAATTCCTTTCCTTCACTCAAATTGAACATAGTATAAGTTGTACCGTTGTGAGGCACGGTGAGTTTGAAGGGGAAGCCCCAGCGATATCTTATCCTGGCAGATTGAAGGACTGAGGTCACCTCTTTCATTTTTCTTCTTCTCTGATGTGACCTCTCTTCTTCTTTTTACTTTCTCCACTGGAGTCAGGAAGTTAGACGGTCCTATTCTATAGCGACCCCGAAG
>BLSH010021146.1:78935-92623 GCA_018402905.1 Glandirana rugosa
TGTACGACCAATTGTATGTTATATACGCTAATGGATGGTTCGGGGAATTTCATTCATATATATATATATATTTATCTTTAATGAATTCAGTATCGCAATATATTTATTTTATACTGTATAATCATGTTGTTGTGGTAATTTATACTGTACAATCATGTTATTATTTCTAACATTGATTTATGTAATATATTTATTTATATTGTTATGAATTCTTTAATAAAAATACTTTAATCATGATCCATCCTTATGCATTTTACCACCACATGTGTCATTTAAAGTCCCAATTTCTTTGTTTTGTTTGCTCCTCATTTGTAGGCCGCATGGAGGCGCCAATGCCATCTTGGTGCACCCTTCCCCCGGAGGGGACGAAGAAGTCCGTCAATTTTTGTGGCAGTCCTCTCTGTGAGCCCCGTTTGCGGAGTGTCCCAGGTGCCGCCATGTCCAGGGAAGCCATCACTTCAGTCGGTGCTCGCATCGGTCGATTGGTATGTCGCTCGGCTTGAATCAAGGGCCGGAGCTCAGCTACAGTGCAGCCGTCTCCTACGCCGGCTGGCCACGCCCCTACACCCTGGCAAGTTTTAATACCTGGTATAGTTACTTATAAGTTGGTCTTGGGCTGAAAATTATGCACTAATTGTTATTTTGTTCAATGGTACATATATGGCTTCGCTATACCGCACTCTATTTGGATGTATACTATGTTGGCATTATTCTTTGCTACGCTGTACATGATTAACTATTTACTTAATGGCTGGCCTTAGCACTTTCTTATCATGGAATGTGCATGGGCTGGGCACCCCCCATAAACGCTCCCAGGTGTTTACTACCATACTTAAAACTTAATGCTCATTTAATATGTCTTCAAGAGACCCATTTAACCCCTGTTCATCTAATATGTCTTCACGAGATCCATTTAACCCCAGAGCATCTTGACTACCTTAAGAAACCTTGGATAATTCCTGTCACTCCTCTTATTCAAGGAGGTTGTCGGTATTGGTACATCGCTCAGTTCCGTGGGAATGTATAAGGATCCAGACGGATCCCAATGGGAGGTATAGTTTTGTCCGGGCCCAGCTACATGCATTACCATTTGTGATCTTGGGCATTTACAATCCCCCCCCCCCCCGTTAACCTTCAGGTATTACGAGAGGCTTTGCTTTTTGCTGCAACATACCCAGAGGCTTATATTTTGTGTATTGGAGATTTCAACTTGCTGCTGGATCCAGTTATAGACAGACATGAGGATCCCTTGCTTACCCAATCCCAATCCATGCTGGCCTTCGGATCCCTGGTTGCCGAGTTTGGTTGGTGCGATATATGGCGAGTCTCCAACCCCACTACAAGGGCATACTCATGGTCTACTCCTAGGATAGGCCGTCTCTCTAGAATTGATTTGGCACTGGGAAATGATACATTTCTCACTAAACTACCCTCTATCTCCTATTTGCCCAGGGGAATATCGGACCACTCGCCATTGCCGCTGTCAATCGATCTTGGGGCTGCTGGAATCCGGAGACCCTGGCGGGTTCAGCCTTTTTGGCTGTCCCAGATTGGATCCAATGACAGTATACCTGATCTTGCCTTGATGCCTGTATTTCATCTACCTCTGTGAGTGCATATATCACCATGTGTATGTGTGCCTAATAAACGTACTGATTACACTTAGAGGCGCTGCTGTTTTTTCCTTCTCAGTATACCTGATCAATTGGAGGTGTATCTGCATCTCATGACTCGGATAGAGGTTTGATGTTTTCGGATGCCTTAAAGGCGTATTTGAGGGCGGCCCTTACGTCCACTATATAATTCATTAAACGTTCTTCCCACAAGATGAGGAAGATTTGGCTAACAAATACCGACTAGCTGAGAGAACTTATTTGGCTACCCTGACTGATTCTAACTACAGTATATGCTTTGGGAATTTATGTCTCGCCTATATTCAGATCATATCTCTGCTGCTTCCAAAAAGAAATCTTTCTACACCCTCAGAAATATTTTGAATGTGGAAACCAGTCTAGTTACCGTAATTGCTGGCCCATATGGCACAACAGCAAATGGGTAGCTCCGTGCTAAACAAAATAATGCGCTGTGATGGGACTGAGGCCAGATTAGCTGGAGATATACTTTTATGTTTTCATTAATTCTACACAAATATGTATGCATCCACCCTTACAAACACTGAATAAGACATTGAGGTGTACCTTTCCGACCTGGTGTTCCCTGTATTAACTCAGGAACAGAGCGAGGACCTTGACGTTGACATTACGGAGGGTGAGATCAGGGAGGCGGTGGTTTCTATGGCCAAGGGCCGAGCTTCGGGACCTGATGGATTGCCTCTAGAGGTGTATCTTAGATATTTAGATACTTTTGCCCTAGTACTAACCTGGGTTTACTCAACAGCATTTCAGGAGGGGAGACTTCCTCAGTCCATGTATTCTGCCACAGTGGTTCTCATCCTTAAGCCAGACAAGGACCCGACCGGCTGTGCATCATATTGCTCAATATCCCTATTGAATATTGATTACAAAATCTTGGCGAAGATTTTGGCCAAACTTCTCAATGCAGTTATTCTATATATAATTCACCCGGACCAAACGGGTTTTATGCCCGGGAAGTCTACCTCTATTAATATACGCAGAATACTAGTCTAATTAAAAAAATACTTGCCTGACTCCTACACACTGGCTTCACTAGATACCACGAAAGCCTTTGATTCCATAGAATGGCCTTTTCTCATGGCGGCACTTCGCTCCTTTGGCTTTAGAGATAAGTTTAGACAATGGGTCTCTATTCTCTATGGTGATCCTACATCTAACCTTTTAGTCAACGGCCAATTGTCTCCCAGCATACAATTATGTAGGGGCATTAGGCAAGGATGTCCCCTATCCCCACTGCTGTTTGCAGTTGCTATTGAGATGCTGGCATTGAGGTTTAGGCAGTCTCCTCTCTTTAATCACTTCCTTAGAGTTGAGCAAACACCTGGATGTTCGGGTTCGGTGGGTTTGGCCGAACTTCGGGAAAAAGTCCGGGTTCGGTACCGAACTTGACCCGAACTTTACCCTGAACCCCATTGAAGTCAATGGGGACCCAAACTTTTCGGCACAAAAAAGATTGTAAAAAAGTCCTGGAAAGTGCTAGAGGGCTGCAAAATGATTTTAGAACAATAATCTGTCCCTTACAGCAATAGCAGGAACCTGACCCTATAGAACTAGAAGATGATTTTGGAACAATAATCGGTCCCTCTAAGCAGTAGACTCTACCTAGTCCAGTCAGATTGTTCTGTAATGCAGGATGAGATCTGTAATCTGTCCCTAAAAACAGTAGTAGTAGTAATCTCTACCTATCTATCTATCTGCAATCTGTCCCTCACAGCACCAGCAGCATCCTCTCCCTACACTACCCAGAGAGCATGTGACATGCAGCACTAAGGGACTCCAGCTTATAAAGAGGCTGGGTCACATGACGCACTGGCCAATCACAGCCATGCCATTAGTAGGCATGGCTGTGATGGCTTCTAAGGGCAAACCAGTGAAACACTTGTTGATTGGCTGCCCTGCAGCTATTCAACATGCGTGATCAAATACCCAAACCTAGAACTCAAACCCAAACTTTTTTTCCAATGTCTGGGTTCGGGTCCGGGTCACGGACACCCCAAAGTTCGGTACGGATCCGAACTTTACAGTTTGGGTTCGCTCAACTCTACTTATGGCCACTTAAACCCCCCTCCTGCCCGGACCAATTTTCAGTTTTCAGCGCTGTCGCTATTTGAATGACAATTGCACAGTCATGCGACATTGTACCCAAACAAAATTGGTGTCCTTTTTTTCCCACAATAGAGCTTTCTTTTGGTGGTATTTGATCACCTCTGCGGTTTTTATTTTTTGCGCTATAAACGAATAAAGTGCAACGATTTTGAAAAAAGAACAATATTTTTTACTTTTTGCTATAATAAATATCCAAAAATAAAAAAACTAATTTATTCATCAGTTTAGTCCGATATATATTCTTCTACATATTTTTGGTAAAAAAAAATCGCAATTGGCGTAAATTGATTGGGTTTCGCAAAAGTTATAGCGACTACAAACTATGGACATTGGTTTATGGCGTTTTTATTTATTTTAATTTTTTTACTGGTACTGGCGGCGATCTGCGATTTTTTTTATCAGGACTGCGATATTGCAGCGGACACGTCGGACGTTTTTGACACTTTTTTGGGACCAATGACATTTATACAGCAATCAGGTCAGATCTAAAAATAGACACTGATTACTGTATAAATGTCATTGGCAGGGAAGGGGTTAACACTAAAGGGGCAGTGAAGGGGTTAAATGTGCTCCCTGGGCGTGTTCTAACTGTGGGGGGCGGGGTTGGCAGGGGCATGACAGATCTAACTGATCCCAGTGACAGGGATCAGTAGATCTGGCATGCCCCCTCACAGAACGGGGAACCGCCATGTTTACAACGGCGGTTCCCCGTTCTGGCTCTCTATGAGGAGATCGCGGGTCTCCGGCGGACATCGGGTCCACCCGACCTGTGGGCATGCTCACGCGGCATGCGGCGGCACGCGTGCACCGCCGGCGCCGACGGGAGTGCACCCAGCGCGAGCCGAAGGGGAGGATGTCTACTGACGGCCTCCCGGCATTTTAGAGCCGTGCTGTAGCCCTCATTCGGCTATGGCACGGACGTGAAGAAGTTAAAGGCATCACTATGGGTGACAGAGTAGACACCTAGGTCTGTATGCGGATTACCTTATTTTATACATGCAGGATGCCCCTGTCTCCTTAGGTATAGCGATGGAAATCATAGATAGCTTTGGCTTGTATTCAGGACTTAAAATTAATTGGCAGAATTCGGCTAATGCCTTTGCTCCCACAGGCCTACGCTAGGACCAACACGATCTGTCCTTTTAAAGTAGTGACCTCGTTTAAGTATTTGGGTGTCATCATAACATTGTCCCCATCAGACGCTACTAGGGCAAATTTAGACCCTCTAGTTTCTATGATTAAAGCTAAGCTTACTGTCTGGGCCAAGCTTCCTCTGTCAGTGGCAGGCAGGATCAATAAAAATGATTTTATTGCCCAAGTGTTTGCCCATATCCATACCTAAATCCTTTTTTAAAGCTCTAGATGCTTTACTTATCACATTTATATGGGCCAACCATTGGCGAAAGGTTAGGTTCTCTATTTTACAAGGTCCTAAGGCCGATGCTGATACGTCACTTGACAGATTGGTTGGTGCCGGCCACGTCGGTAGTGGTTGAAATATACCTAGCTTATATTCTTAAAATGAAACATCTTCTAATAGCACTAGAGGCTCCTTTGGCTGCATTGGGTGAGGGACATCTTCCACTGCTGATCCTAGCCTGTTCAGTATGGAGGGAGGTCAAGAAACTTACAGGCTATAGGGTATTAATGTCTATGAGGGAAATGTACTGGCCTCTTTTGCAGACTTACAACGAAAATTTGAATTGCCACGGAATGCCTTTTACAGGTTTCTACAGCTAAGACATCTCTTACGTGCTCAGTTTGGTGCCTATGGTACAGACTTTTCAGAATACCCTCTAATAGGGGTGCTTCAGTCTCAAGGCCCTAGGGGATTTATCTCTACTCTCTATCTCCATCTCCTGTCTGCCTCCACCAGCGGGGTACCATTGGAGGTGCGGGCCAAGTGGCAACTTCTCGTTCCTGGTCTTAGTGATGAGGAGTGGGAGGAGGCTTGCTCTGCTCACTTGTTGGTGTCTCCTGCAGTTAACAACAAATTGATACATGTCTATATGCTACATCAAACCTATTTGACCCTAGTTATGCTCCATGCTATGCATCGTGTGTCTACTTGAGCCTGTATCATGTGCACTTGCCTATGGGCAGATTTTGCCCATGTCATGTAGCAGTGCCCAGTAATAGCATGATACTGGCAGCAGGCGAGGGATATCCTATCCATTGTGTTGTCAGTTCCTGTTCCACGTACCCCGTTGGTGTGCCTGCTGGGAGTTTTGGATGAAGAGATGGCCTAGACATACCAGAACCATTTGCAAGAGACACTATTTATGGCCCGTAAAGCAGTGGCACTTAAATGGATTCAACCTACGCCTCCATCCATACATTAGTGGCTTCGACTTGTAAACCAAATGCTACCATATGGAAAAATAATTTATGAACACTGTGGTTGTCCAAACAAATATAATAACGTATGGGATGCTTGGTGTTCCTCTGCCCTCATTGTGTCCAGAACTTACAGTTGCAAGAAAAAGTATGTGAATCCTTTGGAATGATATGGATTTCTGCACACATAAAATGCAATTTGATCTTCATCTAAGTCACAACAATAGACAATCACAGTCTGCTTCAACTAATAACACACAACAAATTAAATGTTACCATGTTTTTATTGAACACACCATGTAAACATTCACAGTGCAGGTGGAAAAAGTATGTGAACCCCTAGACCAATGACATCTCCAAGAGCTAATTGGAGTGAGGTGTCAGCCAACTGGAGTTCAATCAATGAGATTGGAGGTGTTGGTTACAGCTGCCCTGCCCTATAAAAAACACACACCAGTTCTGGGTTTGCTTTTCACAAGGAGAATTGCCTGATGTGAATGATGCCTCGCACAAAAGAGCTCTCAGAAGACCTACGATTAAGAATTGTTGACTTGCATAAAGCTGGAAAGGGTTATAAATGTATCTCTAAAAGCCTTGCTTTTCATCAGTCCACTGTAAGACAAATTGGCTATAAATGGAGAAAGTTCAGCACTGCTGCTACTCTCCCTAGGAGTGGCCATCCTGTAAAGATGACTGCAAGAGCACAGGGCAGACTGCTCAATGTGGTGAATAAGAATTGTAGAGTGTCAGCTAAAGACTTACAAAAGTCTCTGGCATATGCTAACTCCCCTGTTAGCGAATCTACGATACGTAAAAAGCTAAACTAGAATGGATTTCATGGGAGGATACCACAGAGGAAGCCACTGCTGTCCAAAAAAACATTGCTGCACGTTTACAGTTTGCACAAGAGCACCTGGATGTTCTACAGCAGTACTGGCAAAAGATTCTGTGGACAGATGAAACCAAAGTTGAGTTGTTTGGAAGAAACACACAACATTATGTGTGGAGAAAGAGGCACAGCACACCAACATCAAAACCTCATCCCAACTGTGAAGTATGGTGGTGGGAACATCATTGTTTGGGGTTGCTTTGCTGCGTCAGGGCCTGGACAGATTGCTTTCATCGAAGGAAAAATGAATTCCCAAGTTTATCAAGACATTTTGCAGGAGAACTTAAGGCCATCTGTCCAGCAGCTGAAGCTCAACAGAAGATGGGTGTTGCAACAGGACAGCGACCCAAAGCATAGAAGTAAATCAACAACAGAATGGCTTAAACAGAAGAAAATACGCCTTCTGGAGTGGCCCAGTCAGAGTTCTGACCTCAACCCGATTGAGATGCTGTGGCATGACCTCAAGAAAGCGATTCACACCAGACATCCCAAGAATATTGCTGAACAGAAACAGTTCTGCAAAGAGGAATGGTCAAGAATTGATTTGCAACTACAGGAAATGTTTGGCTGAAGTTATTGCTGCCAAAGGAGGTTCAACCAGTTATTAAATCCAAAGGCTCACATACTTTTTCCACCTGCACTGTGAATGTTTACATGGTGTGTTCCATAAAAACATGGTAACATTTAATTCTTTGTGTGTTATTAGTTGAAGCAGTCTGTGATTGTCTATTGTTTTGACTTAGATGAAGATCAGATCACATTTTATGACCAATTTGTGCAGAAATCCATATCATCCCAAAGGGTTCACATACTTTTTCTTGCAACTGTAGATAAGATTTTAACAGTATTAAACAATGTCCCTGATGTTTTCCTGCTTTACTATGTATGCGTCATGCGGTATATCTGTACTATTTTTGACCTTTGTGCAATGTGAATGTACCTTTTTGTCCAATACGCTCACGTTGCACGGTCATGCTTATTGTCATTGTTGTGTACCTCTTTCAAAAAAAAAAAATGACTCTATCCAAGTCCCTAAGAACAACGTCCCTAAATACCCGTACTGGAGACGCCATTCCTCCATTGGGAGTGTGGAGGATTCCTGTTATGATGATAATTGCAGAGACCCCGTATTAAGATCCATACCTATAGGATGATTTGAGCCCCAGAGGAATTTATTCAAAAGCTCAGGCTGACCTTCCATAACAGGAGGTCATTGATTTGTGGTAAGCACATAGTGTGCTTGGTGGTGGTGTATTAGTCACGGATACATATGTCTCACAGTGGCATCTGTAAATGAATCAACCTTACCAGGAATTTATCATCATCAATATTGGATATTGTCATTTGGACTTTTTGCATTTATGTATTTAGATTTTTTATTTTTTGCGATTTACTTTATAAGTCTTATGAACTGAGACTTTTGGACACTTAGCACTTTATTATTGACCTGTACACGTTATGAATTTAATTGTACATGTCACTTTATCATAATTTAGCGCAACACTATTTTTTACTTTTGTTTTATTGTGTATACATATCTTACATATCAGTGGTGCAGCTTTTTGAGTTAGTTTTTAAAATTTTAATGGGCGCAGTATAAATTTTTGTTTTTGTATCCATCCTAAGATATTACCTGTATTGCAGCTGTGAACATATGTGCGGCACGCAAGGTGACTACTGATGTTTTTTTTTTTTTTTAAAAGGTGTTTATTTTTTGTATTTTTAAATACTTACACAAAACATTAAACATTTGCATAGTATTATGTATACAAGTGCCATTAACAGTCCAGGCGTGGCGATAGGCTACGCAGAGCCCTTTTAAATTTTTCTATTAAAGTAAGTATCATAGCAATCAGTCATGACATATCTTGTGAACTCACTTGTAAAATATGTAAATAAGGTAAAACAAATTAGGATATATTGATACCTTTAAAACAGTAAACAAAACCAAAGCAAGTGGGCTCCCTTCCTTACCACACAGCTCTATTCCAAGAGCTATATTTGGTGTGTAGGTATATATATATATATACATCATTCACGCCTCATTCATTCATACCTCCAAGCGTGACTACTGATGTTTATAGCCTCACAGAATGATGATAATGATATAGGAGGCCTTTTTAGTAGATTAAAGAATCTCATGTTTTCTCAAATTCATGCACAATGGAATATAGCATTCTTCGACCAATATCTCTGAGAGGATATTAGGGTTATTGAGGTTTTTTAAAGGGTAGAAAAACCCCCCAAAAATCTAACTTAGAGGTTCAAATTAACGAGATTAAAGAGAAATTACTCACTTATAGGGATAGTGAGGAATATAAAGAGAAATCATCTCATCTGAAAAAAACCTAGAAAAGGAGGAAAACAACCAAAAAATCAAAAAGAAAAAGAAATACAATAGGGATGAAGGAGATTACAATAATGGCATAGTCTTTGAATGGCAGAATAAAATTGTTGGAGATGCAGCTATTAGTGATAATTCTGCGTCAGATAGAAATCCAGGCCCTAGTGACCACATTAATCGGCCGCAGGCCTCCACAGACCAGAACCATAGAACTATCCTTAGGACTCCCGGGGGGAGGGTTAAATCCCTTACCTAGAAATGGGAGACCACCGTATCAACAAGCCTATCCGAGAACAGAACACCATTTACACCATGGGGTAATGAGGAAGATCACTTCTTTAATGAAGATTATTATTCATCTCCTCCTATAATATTGTGATACATAATAGTTTTGGGCCCCTGGGAGAGAATTATAACCCCCCAAGGAGTGAAAATTATCAAAACCCATGTCCCTTTAGGGGAACCAACGAAGAGGTAGAGGAGGACCCCACAGGTCCCAACATAAGACCTCTGCACCACAGAACTATGGTTATACCTACCCTAGTCATCGAGGGGGATCAGGTTATCAGAATTATAACTACCCCTATCAGTCCAATCTTCCAAACAGGTCTAATAACCCATATCCCTCTAGATCTTGACACAATCCAAATGCATGGGAACCCCCGAAACGTGGAGTCCCATTCAGGGGATTTTCCTCAACAGGGACAAACCCATGGAGAGATAAAAGGACAAGGAGAGGGACCAGAGCGGGGAGGCTATTACAAAAGAAAAAAGAAAAGAGTAGCAGGCAGGAGGAGGAATTTATCATTTAAGCTCACACACTCTTACTAAGGGGGAAAAGGCCTTGTTGGATAAGGGTTTAAAATTTGCTCCACCCAAACACCTTGATAAGTTTGGGACGTTTATGGACGTCCAGAAATTTATCAGAAAGGTAAACATCAAAAGATATTTTTTGTCCAATCCAACTGAGGTAAGAAGGACTTTGTCTAGTAATATACAACCTTCTAATCTCTCTAACGCCTTCCTTTTCAATCCCCCTGGAGGAATGGCATCTTCAGTACGGGTAGTTAGGGACAAAGGGGGGGGGGGATTGTGGTATTAGATAAAGCTGATTATGTCAGAGAGATGCATAATATTTTGGATGACCAAGAGACCTATGTACCTTTGAGAAAGGACCCTGTTCAGGCCTATAAAAGTGAACTTGAAAGGTTAGTTGAACGAGGTTTTACATCAGGTGTCATCAACAAAGTGGAGAGAGCTTTCTTGGTGCCGTTAGCACAAAGAACACCAATTTTATACTATTTACCTAAGGTACACAAAAACCCTACTTGCCCCCTGGGGAGGCCCATAGTCAGTGGCATAGATTCAGTGACATCCCGGGTGGGCAAGTATGTTGATACTTTTTTACAACCTTTGGTGAGGAAGATGCCCTCCTTTATTAAAGACACCAAATCAGTCATTAGAGTTGATTGAAGGAAGCGATTTTCATGAGGGATGGTGGTTGTTAACGGCTGATGTTGCATTGCTGTAGACCATCATCCCTCCTGAGTTAGGCATCTCTTCGCTTTCCCACTATTTTGATAAAGACTCTGACACGGACCATTTGGAAAAATAATTTATTCTGGACCTACTCAAATATGCTGCAACCCACAACTACTTCTGGTTTGGAGGGAATTATTTCCTCCAGAACAGAGGTGTTACTATGGGGGCAAAGCATGCCCCAAGCGTGGCCAACCTTTTTATCGCCAAATGGAAGAAGGATGTCATCTATGCCCAATGGGATGTGAGGTTGGTCCTTTGGAACCTTCCTCCTATGGAAAGGTGACACGACATCCTTTATAGAGTATATGGACACACTTAACCAGAACGATAGGGGCATTAAATTAAGTTATGAAACGAGTCAGGAATCTATCCATTTCATAGATCTTAATATCACAGTAGAGGATGGGAAATTATCCACTTCTACATTTTTTAAACCTACCGATCGAAATTCATACATCTGTAGGGACAGTTGCCATTATTCACCATGGCTAGAAGGAGTCCCTAAAGGACAATACCTCCCCATAAGAAGAAATTGTTCCTCCTTAAAGGCCTTTGATGAACAGGCTAAGATTTTTGGGGAAGGGTTATAGTCATGACACTCTACAAGCAATCTGCAGCCAGGTCAGAGAGGGTGAAAGGAGCTGTTTACTGAGAGACAAAAATGATGTGACCAACGTAGAGAAGGATAATCGCTTTGCCTTGGTCACTAATTTCTCAGTACGGCATAAAACCATCAAACACATTGTACGCAAACATTGGCATATCCTACAAAGCGATAGGGTTTTGGGACCAGTGTTACCCCCCAAACCCCATTCATTTTTAGAGGAGTCCCTTCTCTTAGAGATAGAATTGCCTGCAATGTTATAGACCCCCTAGCCAATCCCCTCTCTTCCACAACCTTACTGGCTACTTTAGGTGTGGAAGATGTCAAGTGTGCAATTTGAATTGCTGTAAAAATAGGAAAACTCTTGAATTTTTCTCCACTGCTACCTCTAGAAAATATACAATAAAATCCTTTGTGACCTGTAGGACCACACATGTTGTTTACCTACTCCAGTGTAAATGTGATTTACAATATGTTGGCCGAAGCACCCAGGCTTTAAATATCTCCTTTCAGGTTAAACAAAAATTGGGACGTTTAATAGTTTTTTTGGATAACTCTTAAATCCGCACTTTAATTGTTAATTTTCAATTTTCACATTTATTTTATTCCTTTATTCTCTAGTGTTTTATTAAATATTCTTGTCGTTTTATATTTACACTTGTTTGATGTGTGTAAGTGCACCAGCGATTCAGCCACTTTGACATTTAGGGTCCATTGGATTTTTTTATATCTTTTTATTTGTTTCTGTTCCTCCTTGAATCAAAATAGGGGGATGCGATTCCCATAGAGAATATACAATGCTGAGATCCGGCCCTTTAAGGGAGTCTGGAACGTTCCCCCCCGTAAGGAAGCCTGAACATGGATGCTTTGACATCCAATACTCAGCTCCGTTCAAGATGAGGCTTGAGCTCTGCTCATAACGAGTCTTGGATCCCTCCCCCTCCAATGTGTACCTTGGACCAAATCGAGGCTTGGTCTATGCGGAAGTCCTTTGGCCTGAATGGGGCTGCGTCTCTGATGCACACTATTTATAGTGGTGATGGAAGTAGAAGCCTATGCCCCAGGAAGAAGTCTATTGTCAGAAGAAACCGGTCGGGTTATGGCTCTATTTTTCAGTTACTGCATCCTTGATGTATTATCAGTAGGGATGGGCTGAACGGACCCCTGTTCGGTTCGCACCAAAACTTTCAAACATCCCAAACAATGAACCCCATTGAAGTCAATGGGACCCGAACGTCAAAAATCAAAAGTGCCCATTTTGAAGGCTTATATGCAAGTAATTGGACATATAATGGTTATAGGGGTCCGGGTCCTGCTCTAGAGAACATGTATCAATGAAAAAAAAGTTTGTAAAAAACATAATTTTTAAATGAGCAGTGATTTTAGTAATGCTTAAAGTGATGGGATGTACTCAGAAGTGATCAGGTATTGAACACTTCACTCCTGGAGAAGGCTAAGGTCGTTTTCCATGGGGCTCCATCAATAAGGAATCAAGTTGCCCCCAATGTTGTTGATCCTCCCAGTAAGCCAATTTTTTTTAGGGACTTGAAGGGATATTTTCCCTGTAGGAAATGTCGAGTTTGTCACTTTAATGCTTGCAGCCATAGTCGGGCAGAAACATTTACCTCCAGTGTAACCAATCGGACATACACTATGAAGCATTTTGCTACATGTTCTACTAAGAACATAGTGGGGGTCATTTACTATAGTGCTGCCGCAAAATAGCGGCAAAATTGCCGCAAATCGCGGTAATTACTGCGATTCGCGGTAAATAGCGCTAAAACGGTATTCACAATAGCGCTGGGCGGTAAATAACGGCCAAAATGGAATTCACTAAAGCTCCCAGCTCACAGATAACGGCCAACTCCAAAACTCTCAACAAAACACAGACTCGTACGAGTCAACACGAGTCGACACGAGCCACAGATCCTCATTTCTCGCCCCCATAAACAGAGACGAGTCTGAAAAATTCTATAAAGTCACATCTTTAGTGAAAAAGTGTGTCAAATTTTCGTCTAATAGCAATTTGTTATATGGCGTATAAAATCGCGTTAAATCCCCTAGTCTAATACGAGGTTTGTAATAAAGATAAACGTGTTGAGGTCCAGACCCGACCTCATTCCTCAACCGGCAATAGACACTCGACCCTCGAAATCACTTAAGGTAAAACCGGCAATAAATGGCGGGTCGCGATAACACTTATGGCAAAAT
>BLSH010021146.1:109398-134849 GCA_018402905.1 Glandirana rugosa
TTCCCTAGAAGCCATCACAGCCATGCCTACTAATGGCATGGCTGTGATTGGCCAGTGCATCATGTGACCTAGCCTCTATATGAGGCTGGAGTCACAGTGCTGCATGTCACATGCTTTCAGGTTAGTGTAGGGAGAGGATGCTGCCGGCGCTGTGAGGGACAGATTGTGAGGGAAAGATTGCAGATCTAATAACTAGGTAGAGATTACTACTACTGCTGTGAGGGACAGATTGCAGATCTAATAACGCTCATCCTGCATTACAGAATGATCTGATTACAGAAAGATCTCTCATCCTGCATTACAGAACGATCTGATTACAAAACGATCTGATACTGGACTAGGTAGAGATTACTACTGCTTTGAGGGACAGATTGCAGATCTAATAACATCTCCCATTTTTCTTCCTTTTGCAGCCCTCTAGCACTTGCCAGCCACTTTTGTGTGGAAAAGTTTGGGACCCCATTGACTTCAATGGGGTTCCAGGTCCGGGGTCACGTTTGGGTAACGTTCGGTACCGAACTCGAACGTTTCCGCGAAGTTCCGCCGAACCCGAACATCCAGGCGTTCGCTCAACTCTAGTCCTGAAGTCCTGGGGACAGTGAGTAAACCAAAGTTGGCTGGAGAATCCTGTTAAGGCCAGGAGTAGGCTAGTTCAGCAAGGAACTGCGTGGGATTCCTGGATGGAATTTTGCTTTGTTTTCCTTTCAATTAAACATGGGCTACCAGGCCCTTAACTATTAAGGTATGTCTGATATTGACTCACTGTACAAAAACGCATCTATCGCTTGAGATAAACACCCCCAATATTACATTTGTTTTATTGTGTATACATATCTTACATTTCAGTGGTGCAGCTTTTTGAGTTCGTTTTTCAAATTTTCACAAGCGCAGCATAAATTTTTGTTTTTGCAGCCCTCCAGGAGTCACATATCTTACCCAATTCTGAAACGTTTCATTACTTACAACCAGAGGCGGCTCTAGGCTTTGTGAGGCCTTAGGCAAAACTTAGACATGAGGCCCCACTCACACCCATAATGGAAAAAATAATTAAAAATTAACTGTATAAACGGCATATATTAAGAACTCTAAAGTGGAGGTGTCAGTGTCCTCTATCTTAACACTGGTGTCAGCGCACTCTCTCAGCACTGGCATCCGTGTGCTCTCATTTCTGGTATTGGGGCACTCAGTGTCCTTTATCTCATGCTGGTGTCAGGGTGCTCTATCTCCGTGTCCTCTATCTCAGTGCTAGTGTCATGGCCCTCTCTTAGTGCACTCTGTCTTGGTGCTGGAGTCAGTGTCCTCTATCTCAGTGCTGGTGTCAATGTTCTCTATCTCAGTGCTGATGTCATCGCACTCTCTCAGTGCACTCTGTCTTTGTGCTGGAGTCAGTGTCCTATCTCGGTGGCCGTGTCATTGCTCTCTATCTTGGTGCTGGAGTCAGTGTCCCATCTCGGTGGTGGTGTCAATGCTCTCTATCTTGGTGCTGGAGTCAGTATCCTCTATCTCAGTGGGTGTCAGTGCACACTCTCTTAGTACTGGTGTCAGTGCTCTGTCTCTATCAGTGCTATACGCACATAGAGCTCCTTGAACTCAGCCTCATAGAAAAGAAGGGGCTGTTCAAGTTTCACCACCGCAGAGATCTCATCATCCCTGTATCATCTCAGAGGTCTCATCATCCCCGGCAGCAGTAGATCCCCAGGACTCCCTGTAGGGGAAAGAGCTCCTGGTGGGAGACAGCTGCAAGAGAAGCCGATCATGAGCAGTACCATTGCAGAATGAAGAGCGCCTAGCCCGCCATGGCTGAGGTTCATCACTGGACTGAGCTGGGACCTCCCGACCACCGCAGCAGAGCCCTGGGTCTCCGGGGATGAGGGTGGGGGTCGGGGGGACCTGGGCTGTCAATCACCGGTGGGCACACTGGGACACTGGCAGAGAACTGAGCAGACCTGACTGTTTAGGATCTTCATATAAGCAGGAGGTGACCACTCTGAGATCTGTATACAAAGAGCTGATATACAGAGAAAGGTGATGATTGCACTGAGATGATGGGGGTCCTGTCCCCAGGGGAGATGATGGAGGGCCTGTCCCCAGGGGAGATGATGGGTGGCCCATCCTAAGGGGAGAAGGAGGCCCTGTCCCCAAGTGAGAAGGGGTTCCCGTCCCCAGGAAAGTTTAGGTCTTCATCCCCAGGGAAGATGGTGGAGGCCCTGTCCCCAGGGGAGATGATGGGGGCCTGTCCCCAGGGGAGAAGGGGGCCCTGTCCCCAAGTGAGAAGACGTTCCTGTCCCCAGGAAAGATGAGGTCCCCATCCCCAGGGAAGATGGTGAGCGCCCTGTCCCTAGGGGAGATAATGGGGGTCCTGTCCCCTGGGGAAATTATGGATGCCCATCCCCAGGGGAGATAAGGGGGGGCCTGTTCCCAACTAAGAAGAGTTTCCTGTCCCCAGGAAAGATAAGGTCCCTATCCTCAGAGTGAAGATGGTGGGGTCCCTGTCCCCAGGGAAGATAGTGGGGGCCCTGTCCCCAGGAGAGATGGTGGGGGCCCTGTCCCCAGGAGAGATGGTGGGGGCCCTGTCCCCAGGGGAGATGATGGGGGCTCTGTCTCCAGGGGAGATGATGGGGGCCCTGTCCCCAGGGGAGATGATGAAGGGCCTTGTCCCCAGGGGATATGATGGGGGCCTTGTCCCCAGGGAAGATGGTGGGGCCCTGTCCCCAGGGGAGGAGGAGTGGGGTATGGGATAGTGTGTGGGGGATATGGGGTCGTCTGTCTTCCGGCTCTAGGGCTGCTGCACATGTGTACTCAAACTTCCTTTGCGTGGGAGAAGTGCGCAGAGCACCTTCGGAGCACTGCAAAAAGGAATGTATGCAGCCGACTTGGGGGGGGGGGGGGTGGGACTCTGGCTGGGGAGGACACGGAGCTGAGCGGCGCTGGATTAAGCAGGAGAGGAACACAAAAGAACCGGCCGAGGACACAGGTGGGGAATGAGAAACATAGCAGCCATTTTCAGTAGAGCAGGGAGCACTGCTACAGAGGCGGCTCTTCAGTTAGGCAAATTAGGTGGCTGTGAGGCCCCTGTGAGTGCGAGGCCTTAGGCGACTGCCTAATTTGCGTAATTAGAGAGCCGTGTCTGCCCCCACTGTAGTTTAAGACAAGCTCTTTAGATGATGATCCAATTTGAACAAATTTGTAAGTGAGACCTCAGGGCTCATCTCAAAACTCTATCTGCAAATGTTATATTACACTGGTTGTACTCCCCCTAGCCTACATGAGTAAATGGGAAATTGGCCTTGGAATCACTTTAATCTTGTACAATTGGAATGAAATCTGGACAAACACTAAAACTTCAAAGCAGAACTTTGTAGCCCTGGAGGCAAACAAAAAAGTCATGGCCCGCTGGTACCTGGTGCCAGCCAGGATATCCAAACACATCTGCTCCTATGCGCCGTCATGATTTTGTAACTGCGGAAGCCCAGGTACCTTTTTATAGTGGTTTTTGCCCCATTGTATGCTCACTTTGGTCAGACATTTTCTGGATGCTCTCCGCCCTATTCTCATAATTGATTGAACTCCCGACCCATTAATTGCCCTTCTGAATCATGGGTCAGAAGTTATATCAAAAGCTTGTTCATATTGTTATTGCAGGTAACTTCTGCTATGCAAACTATAGTGAAAGCATGGAAGACTCCTATCTTAAATCTGATCGATAGGCTAAGAATAGGGTGATGCTGGCAATGATAGAGCAAAAGTTGAGACAGTGCTACAGGACAGAGTCGTGAAATACACCAAAATCTGGCAGCCGTGGGTTGATCATTAACTTCCCCCATGCTTGCCACTATGCTTTTTCTTCAGTTTATATTGCTACAAGGTTACAACACTTTTTCAATACGGTTTCCATGTAAACCCCTCTATCCTCCTGCTCTCCTCTCCCTCCTCTCACTTATTCATTGGCAGTTGGGGGTCTCCAGCACTTGGACACACAAAACCATTTATTGAGTTTCCCCACAGTTGGCAATATGTAAACCCAACATTTTATATTTATGATATGTGCCTGCTGTACCATGTACCTGTATGGAAAAGTATCCTGTTCCCTTTGTATTGCTTCCTTCGTGTGAAATACCTGGTTTTCCTGTCAGCCCCTCAGCTTTCCTAATAAAAACTGACTACACTAGGCATGAGAGAGCACAGCGTGGTCAGTTTTCTATCTGTGCTGAGAACTCTCCTCCAATGATCAGACCTGAACTGCACAGATCAATGTGCTTCTATTTCTTCTCCCCTAGTTTTCTTAGCTCCTTATGTAGCTGAGAATAGAGGGTATGTGATCACTTATAAAAAAAGGGAGAAAATGTATTTATAACATTTTTTATATCTGTAAACAAACAATTTACCTTTCATTTATATTTTAAACTAAATAGGTTTTTGTACATGGTGAGGGCTTAAAAATACTTTAATCTTGACACATCGTATGTGAACAAATTTGTTATCCAGAAACCATGTTGATTTCCCTCGTAACCAGTGGCGGCCGGTCCATAAGGGGCACAGGGGCGCTGCCCCCCAAAAGTTCCCAAAGTTAGTTTGCATAATTATAGAGCAATTTATTTTTAAATAACTGATAATATGACTAACTTTTTAAAAAAAATGTTAGTCATATTATCATTTATTTAAATATCAATCATTCTATGTGTGTGCACTGAGCGGGGCGCCGGACTAATCGTTTCTATTAGGTCCGTCATTTATTTACAAGCATGTGATTAGAGGCTCTAATTGGCTTGTTTTAGGATGTCCTTGGGGCGTAGACCACTGTGCCCCAAACCCTCCCACTTGTGATTTTAGTGAATCCATGTTCGCCATCACGTTACTTCCGGTTTCTGGCTTCTCATCCTGGCCAATCAGGACAGGCAACTAAAAATTTTAGAACCTGGAAAGAAGACCGGTTAACACAGAAGCCGCCGGGTATCAGGGGATCCTTGACCGCTGGAGGGCTCTGTTTGTAGGCAAATCTCATGGCATCCTCTGGTGAGTGCAGACCTGGAGAGGTTTGTTTGCGCCCCCCCAAAAAATGTTAGCACCAGCCGCCACTGCTTGTAACCCAAGTGCTTTCTATTGTAACTCGTAAAAACAATAAATATATTGTACCAGAATAAATGATAGTATGTAGTCCTATGAAGGTTTTGTCCTGGGTCAGCCTGCTGCCAAAGTTTCCAAGGGGTAACTTAGAGCGGAGTTCCACCCTATTAAAAGTCAGCAGCTACAAAAAGTGTAGCTGCTGACTTTTAATAATTGGACACTCACCTGACCCAGGCTCCAGCGATGTAGCCATCCGCAGCATAGTTCTTCTCCTCCTCCTCCATGCAGCGCCGACATCACAAGTGTGGGTGCCCAGATTTGGCTTCAAAGCCGGGCGCGCACTGTGCATTGGTGAGTCGTGCTGTGAATGGCCGGCGTATCTTCTGGGCCCTGTGACATGTCTCAGAAGATACGCCGGGTGGGAGGGGGGTAAGGTAAACTTCCTTCTGGCTCCGCGGTGCCAGGAGAGGAAGTGGACCCGGGACCCTATGTAAACAAGGCCCCCCCCCAAAAAAAAAGACTTGCCAATTGTGGCATGTCAGGGGGTCACCTTCCCTTAAAGCGGGGTAGAACTCTGCTTTTAACACTGCTGCTGGGAAGTGATGATATGGTGTCCTAGGAGACCAGGCAGCCTTGGAGAGGAACCAGGAAGCAGCAAGCTAAGATCAACAAAGTGCATCTGAAACCAGAAGTGACTAAACCGTCCGGAAGTAACAAAAGCTACATGTTTCAAAGCATTTCCTGTCTAATTAATCAACTTCAGCAGGAGCCTAACATGGGACAAAACTTTCATAGGAATACATACAAGTGATCTTTACACTATAAGATTACTACATGTGTCTTTCCTGTCGGTGTTCCTACTCCAGCTATTCACTGATGCCCCTTCTAGACGAAGCCCTTTTTGACTGTGATAACAAACATCTTACATTCATCCTTATGTGAGTTACTATATGTCATGGTTTTAACAATATTTGTAATATCTACTACACTTAGTCTGCACACTTTACTGTGTTTGCTTGCTATTTAGAGAATCTTTCAGTCGCTTAGAAGTGCTGCGCAAAGTGTATTGGATTTATGACACCATGGACTTTACATTCTAAGAAATTGCCCAGAGGACTTGTTTTTCATGATTTTCTGCCCCTATCTTCCCAACTACACTTCTGCACCATATTATTTACAATTTTCTGCATGTCGTATGCTGGTTAACCAGCTCGTTGTTGCCACAGAGCTCTCTTCCTCTTGGCTTGGAGTACAAGATGGTATAAGCGAATATCACTAGTGAACCTACAGTGAGACTCACCATGTTTTTCCAGGCTATTTATAAAAGTTTCTTCTTGTAAGTCCTTTGCATCTTGGCATTTTTCTCCTTCATTCGGTGGCACTGAAGAGTTGATTGAATCTATTTTTTTAGGAATGTCTTCTCCACAGTTCACACTATGGAAGAAAGAAAGAGGACCTTGACTAAAGTCAGGAGAGATGTCACATTTTTGGCACAACATGTTGTCATTTATTGCTTTTCATCAAAATTATTTTTAGATCATAGACACCATAAGCATTCGAATGACCAATTTGTTGAGACCTACGAATGTCTATTTCTGTAGACCCTCACTTAAACGTTATCAACAATCCACAGCCCTCAATGCTAAATTAAACCCCATTGCATCTACAGGAGGGTTAGCCATGCATTGTTAAGAATTCTAAGCTACAGTAGATTGCTACACCTCACAAAAGACTCATGTCAGAGTGACACAATTGTCACGTTGGAGATTGCTGTTGTGTCACAAGTGTGGAGCTACAACAATATAGAGATCAAAAATTATATACAAAAACCAGTGAGCGTAGTTCCCTCTCAACCTAAATCAATGTGGATACAGCATGTGTGAAAAACGACCAGTCCATATACTTCAAGGTGTTGCAGCTCCCTTAGTGATCCACTGGGTGGTGGTATAAACTCTGTGATAAAATAAAAGGAGAGCGTGCACGGCCACCCTAGTGTATTATCGTTTAATAAGTGAAAAATGTAAAAACCGCAAAGATTGCGCTCACAAAGTGAAGATTTGTACACAGCATGTAGAGCCCAGATGATGATGTGTTTCCTCTCCCAGCCAGTTTGAAGGTCCTTGCCTGATGAGATTGTAATCCAGGCAATTATGACATATGGCTTAGATGCCGGGCGCATGAATTCCTTTGCCGGGGTTGTTTTTTTAAGTATCCGTATAGAGCCAGAGACTCTAATAGGCTTCAAAAAAGGGTGGGCTTGGGGTGCAAAGAGTGTGCCTCGATCCCACCCAATTGTGTGACCATGCTGCCTGCACACTGGAGGAGAGGACACCACAGCCCGGTAAGTGCCAGACCTCCCACTGAGAGTGCCTTCAGAGTGCCGCGAGCCCCGCGCTGGGGGGGTTGTCAGTGCTGCAAGCCCCTGGCTGCCCCTGCTGAGTTGCACACCCTGATCTGTGAGGCTGAGCTATATACCCTGATCTGTGAGGCTGAGCTGTATACCCTGATGTGTGAGGCTGAGCTATATACCCTGATCTGTAATGCTGAGCTGTATACCCTGATCTGTAATGCTGAACTATATACCCTGATCTGTAATGCTGAGCTGTACACCCTGATCCTTGAGGCTGAGTTATATACCCTGATCTGTGAGGCTAAGCTGTATACCCTGATCTGTGAGGCTGAGCTGTATACCCTGACCTGTAATGCTGAGCTGTATACCCTGACCTGTAATGCTGAGCTGTATACCTTGATCCGTGAGGCTGAGCTATATACCCTGATCTGTAATGCTGAGCTGTGTACCCTGATCTGTGAGGCTGAGCTATATACCCTGATCTGTAATGCGGAGCTATATACTCTGATCTGTCAAGCTGAGCTGTATACCCTGATTTGTGAGGCTGAGCTGTATACCCTGATTTGTGAGGCTGAGCTGTATACCCTGATCTGTGAGGCTGAGCTGTATACCCTGATCTGTGAGGCTGAGCTATATACCCTGATCTGTAATGCTGAACTGCATAACCTGATCTGTGAGGCTGAGCTATATACCCTGATCTGTAATGCTGAGCTGTATACCCTGAGCTGTAATGCTGAGCTATATACCCTGATCTGTGAGGCTGAGCTATATACCCTGATCTAATGCTGAGCTATATACCCTGATCTGTGAGGCTGAGCTATATACCCTGATCTGTGAGGCTGAGCTATATACCCTGATCTGTGAGGCTGAGCTGTATACCCTGACCTGTAATGCTGAGCTGTATACCCTGATTTGTGAGGCTGAGCTGTATACCCTGATCTGTGAGGTTGAGCTGTATACCATGATCTGTGAGGCTGAGCTATATACTCTGTCCTGTGATGCTGAGCTGTGTACTCTGTCCTCTGATTCTGGGGCTCTATACTCTGTCCTGTGATTCTGGGACTGTATACTCTGTCCTGTGATGCTGAGCTGTATACTCCTGACACTATGGGTGGAAGCAAGTGGAATACAGGGGACGGAGTGGGTGGATTCTATAAGGGGTGGGGCTTATGTGAAGTGGGAGAGGTCAAAAAGGGCGGATGGGGTCTGGTGCCCCCCCATCCTAAAACTTCACCAGCCGCCACTGCTGAGCAGGCTGCATTATTGGGCAACGGAGAGGCTGGAGACGTGCACTAATCAGGCTGCATTAATGGGCAATGGTGAGGCTGCATTGATGGGCTCTGGTGAGGCTGCAGATTGGCACTGATAAGGCTGCATTGATGGGCTGTGACCCAACCTAATTTTTCAAGCAAAATTATTTTGCTTGAAAGTTCTTTCTTTAACCGATTAACAACGGCATTACATTTACTGCTGCAGAGTGGCAGCGTAACGTATATTGCCGTCTATAAATGGCAATTCGCGCAGGCGCGGCTAGGGGGTGAGCATGGGCTGCCGGCGGCGCACTCTCATGCCCACCATGCGTTCCCTCAGTGTGGCCGTGGGTGGGACGTACTCTATGTCCGCAGGCGACCCGCGATCGCTTACTACACAGAAAGAACGGGGAACCGCCGATGTAAACACGGCGATTCTCCATTCTGACAGGTGGCATGACAGATCTACTGATCCCTGTATTCGGGATCAGTTAGATCTTCTATGCTCCTGCCAGCCCAGCCCCCACACAGTTAGAACATGCCTAGGGAACACAGTTAACCCCTTGATTGCCCCCTGCAGGTTAACCCCTTCCCTGTCAGTGACATTTATACAGTAATCTGTGGCTATTTTTAGATCTGATCGCTGTATAAATGTCAATGGTCCCAAAAAAGTGTCAAAAATGTCTGACATGTCCGGAGCAATATCGCAGTCCCGATAAAAATCACAGATCGCCGACATTACTAGCAAAAAAAAAAAAAGTATAAAACCCAATAAACTAATTCTCATGGTTTATAAACGCAACAACTTTTGCACAAACCAATCAATATACGCCAATTGTGATTTTTTTTTTTTTTACCACAAATATGAGGAATAATATATCGGCCAAAATCGATAAATTTTTTTTTTGTATATATTTTTTTTGGATATGTATGGGACAGCAGACAGCAGGAATCTGATATAAAAACACAGGAAACACTTTGATTGGTTGAATAAGATTGGCCACAGCCTTTATTATTGGCTTTAATACATTTTTTAAATATTAACAACACTGAACTTCAAAACATCACATCAGCCCAGTCATTACGGCTCGAGCTGGAATAAATAATAATAAATAAGCAAAGTTCAATACGCTCAAATACTGCTAACTCTCAATTTAAACTCATGACACTTTAAGAAACAGGCTCATTCACTGTCCCCTTTCATTCAAGAAGGTGACTCTGCCACATAATTTAAGCCGTGACCGAAAGGGAGGAAGGGAGGGGAACACCACAGCTGATGCTTACTGAGGCACTGTGCCTTAAGGGAAAAGGAACCCCTTATTATTTGAAATTTCTTCCCGCTCAAAACCTAAACTGCCTGGATATAGCTGACACTTGACCTTCTTGGAGGCCAGTGACCAATGAACAGGTAGGTTAAGGTAACCAATAGGGAGGTTTCCCGCACTTTTCACCCTAGGGGAACCTTGAAACTCCACTGCTGCAGTCCCATGAGGGAAGGGGGGGGGGGTTAGAAACTGTTTCCCCCCTTTCCCTTCATGGGACAGCAGACAGCAGGAATCCGATAAAAAAAACACATGACACGCTATGATTGTTTGGATATGATTGGCCTTTATTATTGGCTTTAATACATTTTTTAAATATTAACAACACTGAACTTCAAAACATCACATCAGCCCAGTCACTATGGCTGGAATAAATAATAATATATAAGCAAAGTGCAATACGCTCAAAAGACAGTCGTGAACGACTGTCACCCTGACCCCCAAACCATGGCCATTTCAATACAGGTATTTAAACCTGCGTTGAAAATGTCCAAGCCAATCTTGCATAAATGGACCCCATAGGCCCTATGCAGCCCAGGGAGACCACCTTCCAGATCCGTGTGCCGGAAACAGAAACATGAAAATGATCCTAAAAATTTTTGAATTGATCTGTTTAATCTTTTTCCGACCTTCTCCAGAGGGCGTAGCAAACTGGATTTGAGCCATTTTAACCTAGGAATAATTTCTGAAAACACTAAAATTGTGTTTGGGGAGGACAAATGAAAACAAATCAGGTCATCTCTAATAGTAAAAACAAGTTCAAGAGATTTAATCTTGCCCAAATCATTACCACCTAAATGAAGTATTAAAATATCGGGTGAAAGCCAGATCTGGAACAACCTATCTAACACTGGAAATAACTCCGCCCAAACCATACCCCGTTTCCCAAACCATAACACTTTAAAATCACTATTATTTAAACACAAATTATTGGTGTAGCTTCTTTGACCTGCTCTCTGGTTGGCCCAATGGACGAAAGAATGACCGATTATCCATATTATTTTCTTTGAGCCTGCAATAATCCAAACACAAGAGGTAGGGCGAATATACAAACGAAAACACTCTGACTTCCACCTACCTATATTTTTAATTAAACCTTCAGAAAGGCCCAACCTAACTGCTTCTATTGCTGCACCTATCCTAAAAGAATGTGATGTAAGAGGCTCATTATCCAAACCTACCCACGTTCTGCATTTTTAGAAACAGCTATGAATTGAAAACTGCTTAACAGAGTACCATTAGCATGAATAAACAGTACTTCTTCTTTAACAGGTCTCACTTTAACCCCTTCCTTACTGGGCACTTAAACCCCCCTCCTGCCCAGACCAATTTTTGGCTTTCAGCGCTGTCGCATTTTGAATGACAATTGCGCGGTCGTGCGACGTTGTACCCAAATAAAATTCAAACAAATCCATTAAAAAAAATATTCATCAGTTTTGGCCGATATATATTCTTCTACATATTTTTGGTAAAAAAAAAAAAAAATCGCAATTGGCGTATATTGATTGGTTTGCGCAAAAGTTATCGCATCTACAAACTGGGAATTGATTTATGGCGTTTTTATTATTTTTTTTTTTTTTACTAGCAATGGCGGTGATCTGCGATTTTTAGCGGGACTGCGATATTGCTGCAGAAATGTCGGACATTTTTTACACATTTTTGGGACCAATGACATTTATACAGCGATCAGAAATTTAAATATCCACTGATTACTGTGTAAATGTCATTGGCATTGAAGGGGTTAACCAGCAGGGGGCAGTGAAGGGGTTAACAAATGTTCCCTGGGTGTGTTCTAACTGTGGGGGGGCAGGGCTGGCCGGGACATAACAGATCTAACTGATCCCAATGACAGGGATCAGTAGATATGCTATGTCCCCTGTCACAGAACGGAGAACCGCCATGTTTACAACGGCGGTTCCCCGTTCTGAGGCTCCCAAAAGAGATCGCCGGGTCTCGGGCGGACATCGAGTCCGCCCGACACACGGGCACGCCAGGAGCGCGCACAGTGGACGACGTCCATGGACGTCGTCCGGGCATTTCAGATCCGCGCTGGAGCCATACTTCGGCAATAGCGCGGATCTGAAGTGGTTAAGATATGCCTTTAGCAAAGTTATTGGGCAAACTTCACTCCAGTTACAAGTATTCAACTTTAATCCAGGTTCCTTTCCCCATCTGGTCAGTTTTAGAATGTTAAATAAAAAATTTTACCACTGAATCCTGAACTTTCAAGTCCTCCATTGTGATACCCTCATGTTGTTTTTAGTGCATGGAATCAGTTCAGAAATTCTAAGTGCGGCGAAAAACAATATTGCAAACACCGCTTTAAACAAAACAGATTCAAAACTAGACCAGCATACATAATCTGTGGCCTTACAAAGATCCCTTAAAATCTCTGGAATGATTAGCTTCCTGGCATCCTTGGCTTTCTTAACCTTTCTGTAACCCTTCAAGGCATGTTTTACTGTAAAGAAACTAAAAAGGGATGGCAGATTGCTCAGTTTTAAGAAAAATGAAATGCCTGCTATTATTTTATTAATGCGTGACCAAGAGTAACCTTTAGTAAAGAGTGAATACAAAAATAATAGAACCAAACCTTCGGAGACAACATTATAATTTACACCATGACTATTCAAAAACGAGGTCCACAACCGCCAAGCTGACTGATATCCCGCCATGGTGGAAGGGGCAACTGAATTTCTCACATTAGCCAAAACTTGAGTCTAAATTTTTCAGGCAAGGTAACACCACTGGATCCACGTTTGGCAACAGGCGGGTGAAGCACTCCATCTGGAAATGAGATAAGGCGTCTGCCAAGTCAATCGATTTTCCTGGGATATATTTGGCCTTTACCCATATGTTCAGACTAAGGCATTTAAAAATTAAGTACCGCAGCAAAACAATGACTGGCAGAGACCTTGAGGTTAGACAATTTATAGCGTAAAGTACCCCTTTATTATCCGTGCTGAACAATATACGTTTATTTCTAAAATTATCCCCCCATATACCAATAGCCACAATAATGGGGAATAATTCCAAGAACACTATTCCTAAGATAGCCTTTATTTTTCCACGTAGGGTCCCAGGGCTCTGCGTACCAATGGGTCTTCCATATGGCGGCAAAACCCCGGGACCCGGCTGAATCTGTTTGAAGAGAAAAGTCCTTATGAGACACAAAATCTTGCTGCCAAACTGTTCTTCCATTAAAGAACTCTAAAAATGTTACCTATGCCAGTAAATCTTCTCTGATGTCCGTAGACATTCGTATATGAGAGGAAAGGGATTTGAGGCCAAAGATAGTCAGATAAAGCCTTCTTGAGAATATTTGCCAGGTTGGCATTATTCTGGCGGCAAGTGCTAACTGATCCAAGATTGTCCGTACTTCTTTAAGGGTGAACTTCTTTTTGCTGATTAGCGCTAACAGACCAATACTAAGTTTACTCAATTTGTCCATTGGCAACCTGAATTTCATATTTAAAGTGTCTATTGTAATCCCCAAGAAATCAAGACAGACAGTCGGAAAGACTGTTTTATCACGAGCCAACGGGATACCAAATTGTTTACAAATGTCAAAAAATGTATCCAAAAGTTTACTACAAAGAGGGGAACTAGAATGTCCTAAAAACAAAAAATCATCTAAATAATGTTAAACTGAGCTATAACCTGAAACTTGGCAAACTACCCAATCTAAAAAAGAAGTGAAAGATTCCAAATAAAAACATAAGGAACAGCCCATAGGCAGGCTGGCATATAGGCAGGCATTTATCAAAATTAAAAAAGATCCTTAAAAACCCTAAAGAGTTAAAAGACCCGGGATGTATGGGTAGAAGCCTGAAAGCTGCTTTTATGTCCGCTTTATCCAGCAAAGCTCCCTGTCCTAAATTTCTTAAAATAAGTGAAGCATCCTCAAAGGATGCATAAGACACTGAATATAGGTCTTCCAGAATCTGGTCATTAAGAGAGCTACCCGCTGGGTATGACAAATGATGGATAAGCCGAAAGGTATTCGGTTCTTTTTTGGGGACAATACCTATTGTAGAAATCCTGAAAGGACCCTCCACTCTACCTAAACGAATTTCGTTAAATATTTTTTCTTCCACAACACTGTCCATCCCCACTGTTGACTTTAGATTATTGTAAATAGTGCAACCTTCACCCAGAAACTTAGGTAACCTAAAACCATCTTTAAAACCATTAAATATTAGAAGTGGCTTCTGTTTGTCTGGGAAATGTTGTAGCCAAGTTACCATGGACCCAAGATGGCACCGACAGGCCGCGTGGTGGTGAACAGCAGCAGAAGTCAGTCCAACCTCCAGCACATCATTGCAAGTCGGGTGAGTCCACAGTCCCGCTATCACCCAGCCTGGCAGCGATCCCAGCCCTCTACTCTCCTGAGAAGTCTGCCCCATCTTCCCCTAATGACACCCATGCCGCTGCGTATGCAGGGGAGCCGACCCTGGCACAAATCATGGAGGCCATACAGCACAGTCATGCCTCACTGACTTTGCAGATGGATTCTATTAAAACTGACCTGTCCTTTTTAAAGCAGGGCATGCACAATCTCCGTCACAGGGTCACTAATGCAGAGCAGAGGGTGGGGGATATTGAGGATGATCTTAGACCGCTTCTGGCCTCAGTAAGGGACATCCACAGGGTCCAGGAGGACTCGATCGATAAGCTAACCGAATTGGAAGATCACCTAAGGCAAAACAATTTGCGCTTTCTGGGCTTCCCGGAGGGAGCGGCAGGCAGAACCCTGGAGGTGTTTATGGAGCGATGGCTGACATCAACTTTTGGAGCCTCCACATTCTCCCCACTATTCGCCATTGAACGGCTCATAGAGTCTGCCAGCTTGGAAACCCCCTAGGGCAATGATCATCAAATTACTCCACTTTAGAGACAGAGAAGCCATCCTGAGAGCAGCTAGAGAGAAGGGGAAGGTCTCCTTCAATGGGAACGGGATCACTATCTTTCCAGACTTCTCTCTAGCGACCCAAAAACAGCGTGCCACATTTCTGGGAGTCAAAAGGCGATTGAGGGAGATCCAAGTGCCATATAGTATGCTATATCCTGCCAGACTGCGGGTCATTTATCAAGGCAAAGCCTAGCCTTCTTTTTTACTGATCAGAAGGATGCAGCCCACTGGGCAGACATGCTGGAACCTCCAGACCAGCGCCGGCCTAACAGGAGATCACCTCGCTGATTACTAAGTCATATCTCTATAGAGTCACTTGATGGCTTTATACCACCGCCTCTGTATACTATTTCGATCCCCACTGGAACAAGGATCCGTAGCCCAGCTGTTTGTGTTCTTGGCAGCTCACCTATAGATTCGGCTGCTGCAGTTATTATACTTAAGGATCCCATGTTGGGAGGGACACTGCCTGGCGTCGCACTCGAAATGCCATATTCCTGTCCAGACCTTGGGTACACTATTCTCCTGCACAGCGGATATGGTTCAGGCAACGCAGAGGACAAAGCAGCTGCCATCCCCCTTTTGTTCTTCTGGTTTCCCCCTTTTACTGGTGTTGCACCATGTCCCCCTTGGTACTTGATGTGTGTTTTGGGATCAAAGCTCTCAAGAGTTCGGGTTTGAGGGCCGGGAGGGTTAGGGATGGTTTGGGGTTGTTAACTGTTCATTATTGTTTTCATTTCCTAAGGTCTACAGCATTTATGTTTTGGAACTACAGCACTTATCCATGTGCCTCACATACTAATGCATGGAACTTGATGTTAACCCCCGCAATGCTCATGATGATGAGGCCATTTGTCAGGAATATGACTCACTGTTCTTCACTTAAGCTTGTTATGCTGCAATGGTGGGGTTATTCTGACAATACGTAATTCACCCTGGGGCTATGTCTAAGCTATGGTTGATCTCATGGAATGTCAGGGAGCTTAACTCCAGGGTGAAACACTCTTTAATGTTTGAATACCTGGCCCATCATAATTCGCATGTCATCCTCCTCCAGGAGACGCATTTGCAAGGATCTAGAGTGATGGCGCTAAAGAGAGCCAAGATAGCTTACGCCATTCACTCAACCCATTTTACATACACTAGGGATACCTCCATCCTGATAGCTAAATCAGCCCCCCAATAATTATCAAACATATTAAAACAGACCCGAAGGGTTTTACCAAGCAACAATTTGAAGGGCTGATGGTGACGGTGCTAGGCATTGCAGAAGCCCCCCTAATATTAGCTGGGGACTACATTACAGCATTGGATAATAATTTGGATAGGTTGGGGTGCTCTATAGCACCTCCCACCCCCCTGCAGGCCTACCTGACTCAGTTTGACCTGGTGGATGCCTGACGGTGGAGACATGCGGATGTGAAGGAATATTCCTGTTACTCAGATACATATGGCACACTGTCACGTATAGATTTATGTTTATTGTCCCATACTTTGCTTAATATGGTATGTGATCGATACTTGCTCAGAGCGGTGTCTGACCACTCACCCTTGTTGGTGGATTTCGCTCTGGGCATCTCCACATCCTATAGGATGTGGAGACTTAGTCCCCTGTGGTTGGCTGATCCAACGGTCACGGACTGGGAACGTAAGGATATGACCTAATTTTGGGCTGACAACCAGCAGAGTGCCTCCGTGGTTGTGGTGTGGTGTGGGACGCCTTTAAGGCCCCTATGCAGGGCTCTTTTGCCGCGGCAATTGGCCAAGCCTGCAAGGCGTCTCTGTACAGAATGGCAGATGCAGAAAAATTCCTCAGAAATGCGGAGGCTACATATTCTGCCTTTTCTGCTGATGAAAATAAGGTTACCTGGCATAGTAACGCAAGGGAGTTAGAGATGGTGCTCCTGGTGCGTACGCAGAAAAAAATACTGTATCAAAATCATAAACTTTTTGAATTTGGTGATAAAAATAGCTGCTTGTTGGCTTATTTGTCTAGATCTGACTTTCAGCCATGTTGCATCTCCAGAATCAAAAATGTGGAGGGGGTACTAATAGAATAGAACATGGATATAGTGGACACATTTGTAGCTTTTTATACCTCACTGTATACCACTAAGGCCCACTACACTATCCTAGAATTGGATGACTACTTGGCTAATATTACCCTACCAAAACTTACGGATGACCAAATATTAATACTTGAGGCCCCTTTAAAAACTGAGGAGGTGGAGAAAGCCATCCAGTCGTTCGCCAGGAACAAAACGCCCGGCCTGGACGGCTTTCCTATTGAATGGTACATGACATACAAGGACATGTTGCTTCCGCATCTGCTCAGGCTTTTCAATTATACTATACAGACAGGCCGCTTACCACCCTCTATGTCTGAGGCGTTAATAGTACTGATTCCCAAGCCTCACAAGGATCTTCTCTATTGCAATCATTCTGGCCCATCTCCCTAATCAACTCAGATGTTAAGATACTGGCCAAGATTCTAGCCCTTAGACTTAATACAGTAATTACCACTATTGTTGGAGCAGACCAGACGGGATTCATCCCGGGACGATCCACTTCCATTAATCTGCGGAGGCTATTCACAATCATGCAAGCTGAGCATGACCTTGTGGGCTCTAGGGTGGTTATTGCCCTGGATACCCACAAGGCCTTTGATTCGGTGGAATGGCCATACCTGTTGGAAGTACTGGCAAAATTTGGATTCGGAGAGAGATTCATTGCATGGGTTCGGCTGTTGTACAATAACCCACGAGCTAGACTGAGGGGTAATCAGTCTATTTCTGATCCTTTTGTAATTAAGAGGGGTTTTAGGCAAGGCTGCCCCCTGTCGTCGCTGCTATTCGATGTGGAGTTAGAGCCTCTTGTGGAACTGCTTATGGCTAACTCAGCTATAGTGGGTCTCACTATTGGGGGATTGGAAGAAAAAGTATCTCTGTATGCAGATGATATGCTTGTATGCCTGGCAGATCCTCAAACGGCAATCCCTCTACTGCTTAAAATTATAGAGGAGTTTGGTTGCTTCTCCGGCTTCCGGGTTAATTTGACTAAATCCATGTTATTCCTGCTGGACCAGACAGCCACAATCGATTTACCACCGGACTGTCCACTGCAAGTTGTTCCTACGTTTAGATATCTCGGACTTGTTGTCAAGCAGCCGATTTCCCATTATATTAAAAATAATTTGGACCCCCTTATTTGTAGGCTAAAGACTACACTAAAAATGTGGACTACTCTTCCCTTAACGCTACTGGGTAGAATAAACATTTTCAAGATGATCTTCTTGCCCCGATTCCTTTATGTGTTAAGTAACTCTCCAATTTATATCCCTAAGTGGAAATCCAAAGAAATAGAATCGATTCTCACCACCTTCTTGTAGTGAGGACGGGCGGTTCACATAGCAAAAGACACATTACAATTACCTATACAGGAAGGGGGACTGGCGCTCCCCAACCTACAGACACATTATATAGCCTCCCAGTTGGCACATGCTCACTTGTGGTTCTATCCAAAAGCTAATAATGCAGCTACGGCGTTAGAAGCCGCTATTTTATCATCATACGAATCACTGCAGAATCTGCTATATAGACTGTCCACTAGGGGTAGGGAGGGAGCAGGTGTCCTCTCTATGACTCTGCGAATATTTCAGATCTCAAAATTATTACCACCCTATGATTCACCCCAGTATTCGCCTAATACCCCCCTCTGGGGTAATCCCCAGCAGAAGGAGTCCTATCTCAGAAAAGATGGTAAATACTGGTTTAGACATGGGGTGCGACTAATTTCTCACTTATTCTTAGATAACACATTCCGATCCTTTGCTGAATTCTCTAGAGATTGTGGTTTACCCCAGACAGCTTATTTCCGCTACTCTCAAATTAGACACACAGCTGCAACGCAATTTTGTCTCCGCAACATAAATATGCAGCCCTCATGGCTTGAGCTATTAGTAACTGACCCATCCCATGATAAACCTGTTTCTACCTATTATAAAACCCTCCTCCACTCCACTATGGCTAGACTCCACCAAACAGAACTTAAATGGCGTTCAGACATCCCAGAGATGTCGGAAGACATTTGTAAAGAAATTTTACCGGTCCAGATCCCTGCCGTCATCTCTTCTAGAGATAAAGTCATCCAAACGAAATTGTTAAACAGGTCATACTATACACCGTGCTTGCTTTATAAACTAAATAGGATCCCCTCCGCACTCTGCGCCAGATGCACCACGGCTGATGGTACCTTCTTCCACTTGACGTGGACATGCCCTCGGATTAGGCAGTTTTGGTCTGAGGTCACAGCGTTTCTCACTTCTCTCATGCAACTTCCCAATATATGTAATCCTCTGAGATGCCTGCTGGGCTATATAGAGGACGAGGAAAATATCTCAAAATATAAGCAAACTTTTTTTGCGTATAGCACTTTTCTACGCCAAAAAAACAATTACCATGAACTGGAAACCTGGGTCCTCACCCACGTATATGTATACGGATATGTTTTGTTGTTTTCCTTATACTGCCTTGTTTTTTCTGTTTTGTGTGTCGTTTTTCTTGTTTTGTCAATGTATGTGTTATAAATGTACGTTGTACAATAAAAACTACCCTTAAAAAAAAAAAATTGAAGAAAACAGTTCTAACAGATAAGGGGAGAACTCACCAGTACCAGAAGCAGAAAGGGAAGGTTCCACCTGTTGCTCCCTGGTTTGTGTAACCACAGGGATGGGGTTAACGGCTGGGGAGCAGACTGGTGCTGGAGAAGCTTGCCTTGAATGCAGGCCCCTTCTTGCTTGAACAGTGCCTTCTATGTGCACCCCTTGTTTTCCGGGGCAGTGGGGTTTTCCTGCATGTCGCTGACTCACCCACTCTGCCGGCATTCATACCTCGCTGACGCTGAGGGGGGGCCCAGAGCAGACGGCAGATACATTGCGAGGTGTTGAGGGGGAGTATCTCTTGGTCCTGCAGCACCGCCTCTTTGCTGGCACACCTACCGGACGGGAAGTGATACGTTGCTCCTCCTGTTCACCCGGATCTTCCTGTGGAGACAGTCGCATCTCTTCCTCCGGAAAACCAATCAGTGGCCATTGCTCGCTATGCAGCTGAGGGGAAGCCTCACTGGCAATGGATGCGATGGTGCTGGCTGGAATGGCGGCGGCTGGAGAGGCAGAGATGAAGGCAGCGAGATGGAGGTGCTGCCAGTCCTGCCCACCGGTTCTTTACCCACTGACTTAGGGAGCTCCAGGCATCTTCTCATCCATTCATCCCCTGCCTCTTTTCCGGCCGCCTCAGGAGGGACATCTTCTTCAACCCAAGTAAGCTCTGTTTGCTCAGTGGAAACAAGCTCCTAGAACACCACAGCTGATGCTTACTGAGGCACTGTGCCTTAAGGGGAAAGGAACCCCTTATTATCTGAAATTTCTTCCCGCTCAAAACCTAAACTGCCTGGATATAGCTGACACCTGACCTTGGAGGCCAGCGACCAATGAACAGGTAGGCTAAGGTAACCAATGAGGTGATTTCCCACACTTTTCACCCTAGGGGAACCTTGAAACTCCGCTGCCGAAGTCCCATGAGGGAAGGGGGGGGGGGGTAGAAACGGTTTCCCCCCTTTCCCTTCATTACAGCAAAAAGTAAAAAATATTGTTTTTTTTTTTTCAAATTTGTTGCTCTTTTTTTGTTTATAGTGGTGATCAGAAGTGACTCAGAGGTGATTAAACACCACCAAAAGAAAGCTCCTATTTGTAGGAAAAAAAGGACGCCAATTTCGTTTGGGTACAACGTCGCACGCAATTGTCAGTTAGCCTCCCTGGCAGTATGATTATGTCAGATTTTTGGTGCTGAAAGCGGTACGATTATTTTGCATGGAAATTTGGTGTTTGATATTGTAGACCTGTAATTCTTAGGAATAACTCACTTAAATCTGTCCAAACAAGTCTAGTAGACACCCCGGGTATGATAAAGTTTGAAACATGAAATCATAACTTATAATATAATAAATAACTATAAATAATGATCAAAAATAATAATATAATAGTTGTCACTGTCGTTACTTTCAGTTTCTGATGATAAATTTCCCCAAAAATCAGTATCACTCAATTCTGCAAATGATTCTTATTTACTATCGTTGTTTTCTAGCTGATCAAAAACCACTTTTGACGTAAAATGGACGCTTTTTGGTTGCTATGGACACTCTCAAGTTTCCAGGCAGAAAGAATGACATCTATAATACAAAAGTGCATGCAGGGCACTGGGCAAACCACTAGGGACAAAGGGGACGTGAAATTATTTCATACAGTAATGTAATCTGTAAGATTACAGTGTACTGTATGTATACTGTGTGTTTCACTTTTTGAATTTCCCGCCGGGCTCCGTCCCCATGCGACGTGACGCTCGCAGGGAACGGAGCCCGGCACACAGAGGCATCGGGCGGAGGACAGACACGCTGACACCGCGGGAGGACATCGCTGGATCCAGGGGACAAGGTGAGTAACGCTGCCCTGGATCCAGCAATGCAATCCCGAGTGTGGCTCGGGGTTACCGCTAATGGTACTGAAATTCCACCCCGAGCCACACTCGGGATTACCGCCAGGGAGGTTAAAGAGACGCAGTGCCGAATCTCAAAAAATGCTCTGGTCCTAAAGTGGGAAATCCTTCCGGGGCTGGAGTGGTTAAAATTGAATTAATTTTCCCTGAAACTTCCCTCCTAAAATGAAGGTGCGTGTTATACGCAGATACATAAGGTATATCTTACAAGGTGCATAACCAATAAGTTCCGGCATACCTTTCCACAACTGCTGATTAATATTAGAAGCGATCTTAAGAGATCTTAGGAGATGGCGAAATCTGACACATACATGGCTTTGAAAGAACAGTATTTAGAAAATGAAAATAATGCCCTGATTATTGTACTTATTCCAGACTTTGCCGGTGGCAATTCCAGCTGACTCCCTAAGCAAAACAAAGCGGGAGTTTATACAATTCCTATGGACAGATTGCCCACCTAGGATCAAGCCAGATACACTTAACCACTTCAGCCCGGAAGGATTTACCCCCTTAATGACCAGGCCATTTTTTGCAAAACTGCACTGCGTCATTTTAACTGACAATTGCGTGGTCGTGCGATGCTATACCCAAACAAAATTGATGTCCTTTTTTCCCACAAATAGAGCTTTCTTTTGGTGGTATTTGATCACCTCTGTGGTTTTTATTTTTTTGCGCTATAAACAAAAAAAGACTGGCAATTTTGAAAAAAAAAAAAATTTTTTTACTTGTTGCTATAATAAATATCCAAAAAAAATGTAAAAAAAAATTGTTTCTTCCTCAGTGTTAGGCTAAAATGTATTCTACTACATATTTTTGGTAAAAAAAAAAAAAAAAAAAATCGCAATACGCGTATGTTGGTTTGTGCAAAAGTTATAGCATCTACAAAATAGGGTATAGATTTATGGCATTTTTATTATTTTTTTTTTACTAGCAATGGTGGTGATCAGCAATTTTTAGCAGGACTGCGACATTACGGTGGACAGATCAGACACTTTTGACACTTTTTTGGGACCAGTTACATTTATACAGCGATCAGTGCTATAAAAATGCACTGATTACACTGACACTGGCAGGGAAGAGGTTAACACTAGTGGTAATCAAGGGGTTAAATGTGTTCCCTGGGAGGTGTTTCTAACTGTGGGAGGAGTGGAATGACTGGAGGAAGAGACAGATCACTCTTCCTGGTCACTAGGAACAGATGATCTCTCTCCCCATTCTGGCTCTCTGAGGAGAGATTGACCACCGTACCGGCGGGATTGGTCAGCAAGTGGTCAATATGCCTATAAAATGTGGGGGTATGGGATTTCCAGACTCAGTCTGCTATTACCAAGCAGTACATCTATCCAGAAGCTTAGACTGGTGCAACCACACAGGAACAAAAAGTTGGATATCTATTGAACAATCCATTATGACCATCCCCCTTAAGTCCCTCCCGTGGTTACCGTGTAATAAATCCCCCAACCAGGTAAGGGAACATCCTATCATGGGCACTACATTTCTTCACTGCACAAGATTACATGATCATATGTTTATACATTTTTCCTATTTTCATTACTATTTATCCTCACTCACTGGTTATCACAGCCTTTTCACTAAGAGTTGTTTAAGATTTTGAGTATTATTATTTACTGTTGATTGGTACACAGGAAAATTGCATTTTATTGTACCATTAATTATTCATTACTTATTCATTCATATATTTTTATCACTATTTATTTATTTAACTATTTGCATTGGTATGCACATATTTGTAGATGTAGCGCTGGTTTAACACAATTTTTTGCACTACCTATAACGTAGCACGCTTAACCAAACCGAGATTGATAAAAACTTCAGTGATATCAACTATGACACCAGTGATTGGAAACCCAGATTTTATACTCTGATTATTTGATCCTAAATTCCATCAATTTATAGAAATGAATAAGATCAGATTGCAAGATTTTTGGAACTCGGGAAGATGGAAGTCGATAGCTTATATTCAGTCAATGCTATCACCACCTCTTCCGATATGGCAGGCAACACAATTACGACACTATCTTACAAATTTACTATTTGATCCAACAATAATGGTTGGGCCTACTGCTTTTGTGCAATTATGCGCGTCGGCCAAACCATTAGACAAAGCCTTTCTAGGGCATATGCAGAATTGTTAATGCCTCCGGAGTTGCATATTTCTTCCTATATTACCGCATGGGAAAGGGATTTGAACATAACTATCTCTAATGAGCAAAGAGACTTTATTTTTCATTTTATACATAAATCATCTATTTCATCTTGAATGCAAGAATCAGGATATAAATTAGTAACCTGGTGGTATAGATCACCAAGAAATTACATTGTATGTTTCCCAATGTGGATCCTACTTGTTGGCACTGCAGAGAAGATAGGGGAACGCTTTTTCTTATACTCTGGCGATGCCCTTGAATATGGCCTTATTGGCTGAATGTAAGTTGATCAAAGACCTTACTGGCCTGTCCCCTGATCAGAATCCAGGAGCTTGCCTAATTCATCATAGCCCCCTTCTCTAAAAACAAATAACAATAGTGGTAAGGCATTTGTTAAATTCGGCCAGGGCTTGTGTGCCATCACATTGGAAATCCCCATCTCCTCTTACTGTAGTTCAATGGATTAGAGCAGTAAATGAAAAAAGGACAATGGTGGAACTTGCAGCATCGTTAAACAGACAGGAAGTCTGTTTCTGCAAAAGATGGTCACAATGGATCAATTTTACTTTATTAGCAAGATGTCAGATGCTTGCTGAAAATGGACCTAAGTCTGATTAGAAAGTAATACTGCGGAATATGATAATTTAGTGGTAAATGTACTTAGGGAGGGAGCGTCTTTTCTCCCCTTCTTTTTTTTTCTTTTGGGGGGGTCAGGGTGAGGGGAGGAAGAGGTTTTGATGGGGGGGGGATTGGGTATCGGGGGAAGTGTAGAATTAATTGGGGCTCTGCGGTGCATCCCCGCAAGTGATATAAACTTAAACTTAATGTGATTTGACTTTTCTCGGAAAAACTAGAACCGAGCAGACCCATGGGCCCCATATATAGCCCTTGTTTTACTCCTTCTCGTCCATCCCTGGGTTATGGGCATCATAGGTTAATTGGGGTAAGTGACACTTAATGAAACAGGAAAATTAAAAATGTAGCCTAAGGGGAAATAGGGGATGAGGGAGAAGAGAAGGATGGAAAGGGAAAGGGCTGAACTTTTGCACCTTTGGTTTTAAATGAGCGGAAAAAGAATAAGGGAAGAATTAAGTAGAGAAGAATGTGCTACATCTAGAAATGGAGGCTGGCGCAGGTGTGGATGTGTAGTGGGGTTTTACACAGCCTCTTGAAGTGGCCGGTTACCTATGCGGCAGGCTTGAGTGAATGTGTCAAGTCTCCATATACGATGAAATAATGGAATTATTAGAGTTGAGCGAACCAGAACTGTAAAGTTCGGGTCCGTACCGAACTTTCGGGTGTCCGTGTCCTGAATCCGAACCCGAACGTTTAAGAAAAAGTCCGGGTTCGGGTTCTGGTATTTTATCACGCAAGTTGAATAGCTGCAGGGCAGCCAATCAACAAGCATTTCCCTGGTTTTCCCTAGAAGCCATCACAGCCATGCCTACTAATGGCATGGCTGTGATTGGCCAGTGCATCATGTGAGGTCGGTCTAGTAAGACATTACGTCCTACTCTAGACGTTAGACAGGGAGTTTCGTCTAGCAAGACATTACGTCCTACTCTAGACGTTAGACAGGGAGTTTCGTCATCATCATCAGAGATGGATCAGGTGTTAGTCTAGCTACTCTACAATAATATATATAGACGTTAGACAGGGAGTGTCTCGGCCGTCGTAGGAGAGGGATGTGATCAGTCTCAGAGTCTCTCGTACACTGACGTCGTGATTCACTGAGGTCGAATATTTCTCCGACCCAGTGTACTACGTGACCGGTTAGTGTCGGTACGGTAATCATCCGTACCGACACTACCGAAGATCCCTTTTGGTCCCTTTACGA
>BLSH010021146.1:139776-152028 GCA_018402905.1 Glandirana rugosa
TCTTGTCGCAGTTGCCGTGACCGGTACAACCACCTCTTGAGCTTTGTGACGTTATGCCATGTGTCCAGAACATAAGACCTGTGTACCGTATTGCAGTGTTTCGAGTTCTCCACCAACATGGCCAGTGCCGTTGACGCTGTTCTCAGCGTTACTATCCCACTTCTATGTCTCCTCGAAAAAACACTTCGGGACATGATGGAAGAGGATGTGGCACAGGAGGATGAGGAGGAGGAAGAGGGGTCATTTCCACGGTTATCAGGCCAGTCATTCACAAGTGGCTCGGAGGGTGGGTTCCTGCACCAGCATAGGCCAGGTAAAAAATATTTAAGCCAGGTCCCAGTTCTGGAGGATGGGGACGACGAGGAAGATCATCATGAGGAACCATGAGGAGGAACCGCAGCAGGGTGGCACCCAATGCAGCTCGTGGGCATCACTGGAGCGTGGCTGGGGGGGATACGGAGGACACAGATGATACACCTCCCACAGAGGACAGCTTGTCTTTGCCTCTGGGCAGCCTGGCACACATGGCTGACTACATGCGTGCCTGCGCAATGATAGCCGAGTTGCCCACATTGTAACTTGTTCTGATTACTGGGTGGCCACCCTGCTGGATCCCCGTTACAAGGACAACCTGCTGTCCTTAATTCCCTCACAGGAGCGTGAGAGGAAGATGCGCGACTACAAGCGCACACTGGTAGATGCGCTGCTGAGGGCATTCCCAAATGACACCGGGGGCTCAGTGGAAGCAGAAGGCAGAGGAGAAGGAGGAAGAGGCCAACGCAGCTTTGCCACCGCCAGCACCTCAGAAGGCAGGGTTAGCATGGCCGAAATGTGGCAAATATTTGTCAGCAGCCCGCCACAACAAACAGCACCACCAGGTCTTAGCAGGAGGCAGCATTTCTGCAACATGGTGGAACAGTATGTGTGCACACGCCTACACGTACTGACTGATGGTCTGCCCCATTCAACTTCTGGGTCTCCAAATTGGGCACATGGCCTGAGCTTGCCCTTTATGCCTTGGAGGTGCTGGCCTGCCCTGCAGTCAGTGTATTGTCTGAACGTGTGTTTAGCACGGCAAGGGGCGTTATCACAGACAAGCGCAGCCGCTTGTCCACAACCAACGTGGACAAGCTAATGTTTATTACAATGAACCAGGCATGGATCCCACAAGACTTGTCTGTACCTTGTGCAGAATAGACATTTAGACCGGCCTCACACAGCCATTGGTATACTTGTTTTTTTGAATATGCTTCAATATTTTGGGGGCTACCCCAATTAGAAAAAAAAAACAAACAAACCACAAAAAGTGTTGGCTACCTCCTCCACCACCGCCACTTCCACCTACACTGCCACAGTCACGGCCTAGTCAACCTCTAGGCTCCTACTCCACATCCACCCCCCCTTCCCATTTTTATTATTTGATTTTAAGTTATTTTCCCTATCCCCATTTTTTTGTAGGGCACATGTCCTACTCTTACCCCCATTTTACTTCCTTTTGCAGCTCTCTAGCACTTGCCAGGACTTTTTTACAGCCATTTTTGTGCCGAAAAGTTCGGGTCCCCATTGACTCCAATGGAATTCAGGGTCCGGGGTCAAATTCAGGTAACATTCGGTACCGAACCCGAACTTTTTTGCGAAGTTCGGCTGGACCCACCGAACCCGAACATCCAGGTGTTCGCTCAACTCTATTCATTATAAATGTTGGTTAAATAGTAGGTGGTATACACCTTTTAGCTGTTATTAGATAATGTGCCTGGTTTGTCTATGTATCTACAGTATTTCACAAAAGTGAGTACACCCCTTACATTTTTGAAAATATTGTATTATATCTTTTCATGTGACAACACTGAAGAAATGACACTTTGCTACAATGTAAAGTAGTGAGTGTACAACTTGTATAACAGTGTAAATTTGCTGTCCCCTCAAATTAACTCAAACACACAGCCATTAATGTCTAAATCGCTGGCAACAAAAGTGAGTACACCTCTAAGTGAAAATGTCCAAATTTGGTGCAATTAGCCACTCTTCCTCCCCGATGTCATGTGACTCGTTAGTGTTACAAAGTCTCAGGTGTGAATGGGGAGCAGGTGTGTTAAATTTAATGCTATGGCTCTCACTTTTTTGAAAAAAAGAATTGCTGCTCTACATAAAGATGGACATACAGCGGTTTAACAGAACAGGTTTGACTCAGAACAGGCCTCGCCATGGTCAACCAAAGAAGTTGAGTGTAAGTGCTGAGCTTCATATCCAGAGGTTGTCTTTGGGAAATAGATGCATGAGTGCTGCCAGCATTACTGCAGAGGTTGAAGGGGTGGAGGGTCAGCCTGTCAGTGCTCAGACCATACACCACACACTGCATCAAATTGGTCTACATGGCTGTCATTCCAGAAGGAAGCCTCTTCTAAAGATAATGCACAAGAAACTCAGCAGTTTGATGAAGACAAGCAGACTAAGGACATGGCTTACTGGAACCATGTCCTGTGGTCTGATGAGACCAAGATAAACTTATTTGGTTCAGATGGTTCCAAGCGTGTGTGGCGGCAACCAGGTGAGGAGTACAAAGACAAGTGTGTCTTGCCTACAGTCAAGCATGGGGGTGGGAGTGCCACGGTCTGGGGCTGCATGAGTGTTGCTGGCACTGGGGAGCTACAGTTCATTGAAGGAACCATGAATGCCAACATGTACTGTGACATAGTGAAGCAGAGCATGATCCCCTCCCTTCAGAGACTGGGCAGTATTACAACATGATAATGACCCCAAATAAACCTCCAAGATGATCAATGCCTTGCTAAAGAAGCTGAGGGTAAAGGTGATGGACTGGCCAAGCATGTCTACAGACCTAAACCCTATTGAGCATCTTTGGGGCATCCTCAAACAGAAGGTGGAGGAGTACAAGGTCTCTAACATCCACCAGCTCTGTGATGTTGTCATGGAGGAGTGTAAGAGGACTCCAGTGGCAACCTGTGAATTCTGTGCCCAAGAGGGTTAAGGCAGTGCTGGAAAATAATGGTGGCCACACAAAATAGTGACACTTTGGTCCCAATTTGGAAATTTTCACTTAGGGGTGTACTCACTTTTGTTGCAAGTGGTTTAGACATTAATGGCTGTGTGTTGAGTTATTTTGAGGGGACAGCAAATTTACACTGTTATACAAGCTGTACGCTCACTACTTTATATTGTAACAAAGTGTAATTTCTTCAGTGTTGTCACATAAAAAGATATAATAAAATATATACAAAAATGTGAGGGGTGTACTCACTTTTGTGAGATACTGTATGTATTACATTGGGCCTCGGTATGCCCATTAGGCTCTGTTTTGTATTTAAACTTTTCTTTGAAATTGAATAAAAAGAACAATTGTGAAAAACGGGCCCCAGCGATAGCCGGCAGAAGAGCGTCTCAAAGAACTGCCTCTCCTGTAATAATTGTTCTGCAAGCCCCATTTTGTTCCCCTGACTCCTTAGCTACCATCCTCCTTTTCTTTTGGATGTACATACCAAGTTGGTCTAGGACTAGCATCATCGCCATAAATGCGCCTTGGCAGTAAAGTTCCAGCACTCAGAAGATTAAGCTTTACTACTTCTCACTTCTGCTCTTTATGCTGATCTGAACACCAAATGTGATCTTAGGCCTAGTCCTTACTGTTAATCACTTTGCATGCTAAATTATGTTATTACCATTGTTAATCCACATTATGCTTGCATTACTACAATATATTAAGTTTGCCTTTATTATCTGGTTTGGTGCCTGTTTTCTTTGATATAGCACTACTAGTGGGTACTAAGTATTACTTTCAGTGAATTTCTGTTATATTGTATGTATATACACTAAACCTGGTGTGTCAAAGGGGCTGAGGTTTTTGAGAAGGTTGAGGAAAAGAACCAAAGACTTATTCTATCTAGCAGCTCCTATGGGGGTAGCGCTACACAAGGTACTGTTTAAACAGAAAGATATCACAAGCAAATAAAATACAAATAAGGACTGCTGTATCCACTACATAATCTAGATACTAGATTTAAAAAAGCAATTTCAACAAAAGTGGGCACGCTGTCCCTTTAAAATTCAAAAGTGCTATTGTGCATACAATAAAGTTATATAATATACTATTACTATACCACAAGACAGTACCAATAGTGTGAGCTTAGTGCATATAATCTACGTGAAAAATAAATAATAAATGAAAAATAAAAAGATATTCAATAGATTAAAAAAAGATGCAATAGTGTCATTAAAATGGAAGTAAAGTCTTTTTTTGAACTTGTATGTACAGGTAAGCTTACAATAAGGCTTTCCTGTAGGTACAGTGAATATCTCCTATTCACTCTGCTTGCAGCCGGTGATATTACCGGCGCATTCACTCTGAGGGGACGGCATACTCGTGCCGTCCTCTCAGAGCTCTGTGCCCTGGCCGTGACTCCCTCGCACCGGAGCACAAAGATAGGACCGGATTCCATCTTAGTCCACTCAAAATGAACATATGCGGGGCGACAGATAGCGTCCGTCCACTACTGTGCCTTGCATAACGTCACATATCCCCCCCTCTGCTCAAGCCCCTGGGGTTGAGCAATTGTCCCAACCATACAGCGGACCTGGGAAAGGGCATCTGCATTATTTTGTTTTAAGTTTTTTCTGTCCGATGCTCCACTGTGAAGCTGAACAGCTGTAGCTCCAGGAACCATCTCGTCACCTGACTGTTATTTTCCTGGTTGTTACATATCCACTTCAGAGGGGCATGGACGGTGACTAGCCTAAACCGTCTTCCCAACAGATAATATTTTAGGGACTCCAAGGCCCATTTGATAGCAAGACACTCCTTCTCGACAATGGCATCATTTTTTTCATGCCTGTTCAGTTTTCGGCTCAGGTATACAACCGGGTGCTCCTCCCCGTCTCTGATCTGGGACAGTACAGCCCCTAGATCCACATCAGAGGTATCAATCTGCACAACAAATTCCTTGGTGAAGTCCGGGGTCACCAGCGCCAGTTGTACAAACAGGGCTTGCTTTAACTCCTGAAATGCCCTCTCAGCTTCGAGATTCCACTTCACTATAACTGACCCTCTACATCTTGTCAGGTCCGTCAGGGGGACAGCAATGGTGACAAAGTAGGGTATAAAGCGCCTATAGTACCACAAAAATACTATAAAACTATTACCGCGCTACCAACTGCTATAGAATAATTGATATCAGGATGCTGCTTACACTGGGAAGAGAAACCTCACTATACCCTTAAAATACATAAATTGACAGAAATAGTGAAGCGCAATCCTATAATAAAAAATAAGTATCTCTAAAATATTAAAAGAGGCTCATGTCCCTGTGCAAACAAATAACCATGCACAAAGATAAAAAATATATAAAAATAAATTAATACACCATATAAAGATATCCCTGTGCAAGAAACTGTGCAAAAAATACCCTTAAAGTGAAAAGTAACCGAGTGATAAATCACTCTTTATATTGTGCAAAAATACACTTAAAGTGCTACTAAAAAGTGACAGAGTGATAGATCACTCTTTATATTGTGCGATCATCATAGTCCATATCAGTCCATATAATAGTGGTGCAACTCTTGATGTGTTGGAAAAAACAGTGTTGAAACATAAAGTGCTGTTTGAAAAGTGATTTAGTGGGATCGCGTTTCCAAAACCGGGGTCATAGAGCATAATCCTCCACATACGATCATGTCCACCTGAGTACCCTTGTTCCAGGCATGCAGTGCCTCAGAGTGCTAGCACACACCTCCACCAAGCAATCCTATGCACTCACCTCAATGGGCGACCCCCGCTCGGGTCTAGTAAAGCAGTCCCCACTGGGGCACAATCCTCCACAGGCTCAGGAGCGTGGTGTAAGATGTTACAGCATCAGCACATACCATAGAGATAGAAAGATACTGACATAGCGCTGAATCATATAAAACCACAATTTATTATAAAGTGCAGATTAAAAAAACTCACATGACTTTGTGTACTTCCACCGGTACACTCGGGTATTGCACTTGATTAATAACATCCACACTGGATAGTACAGGACTGTAAACCTCACAGCTACTGGTAGTGTATACCAAGGTCCACTGTCTGAACGTCACACAAGCTCCTCCCCGACACGTTTCGTCACTGGGTCACGTGACTTTATCAAGTCCCCCTTGACTCGAGCCACTAGTGTCCTTGTGCAGCAGGGGGATTTGACACCTCTGGCCTTTGGACTATCAACAGTACCTCTTCAGGGAGGGGTGTGGGGCCTGAGCCCTCTACCTACTGCTTACCCTATTGCTCCTCCACCGGTCTCTCTTCCTCTCCTTTGTCAGCTAGAGGAGCCAGAGGCTTATACCAGTCCTCAAATCGCAGGTCTTAAGGTCTCACCTATCCACTAAACTCCATCGTTACCCTGAATACAGGGATCAAACGCGAGAAAGTCGCTTACATCACTCTTCCAGAAGACCGACCAGACCCACTCCCCTGTTATGTCCACTGTCGGGGCGATCCCGCCTGATACACCCACGGAGGGGACCTCAGGGCATAGGCCTGTGTTAGCCCCTGATACTCTTAACCTCACCCCAGGGCCTAACCTTGCAGCGCACCAACTTCTTTCAGCATCCCCACCAACTTCTTTCAGCATCCCCAGCCTCTACAGAATCCTTATTACGTCATACAATGGAGGATTTCTCAGCCTCCCCGGCAGGCCTCCTTTCCACTGCTCGCCCAGAGGTTTACATCTCCAGCCTCCTTTGCCAGGATTCCCCCTTAAACATGGCGGATTTATTCATTAATTTCTCTAACCTGTTGGAAAGAGGTCTAGCAAATACCGCTGCAAAAATTACAAGAGACATAAAAGCGGACTTCCACAACTTAGGCTCCAGAATGGAAGCCATCAAACAAAAATTGGACATCACGGTTACCAAAACAAACCAAAACTTATCTCACATACAAGTTTTGCAAGATTAACTGGATACAGCCCTAGCAAGAATTGACGATCTTGAAAATCGATCAAGACGATACAAATTCAGGGTGAGAGGCCTTCTGGAATCCATCACAGATATCACACCTGCAGTCCATGACCTGATCCGCTCGCTGATCCCCAACGTGCCTAAACACAGATTAGAATTGGACAGAGCCCACAGAGCCTTGGGTCCACCAAGAAAAGATGGCTCACCAAGAGACATTATAGTGAAACCGCATTTCTACGCCATTAAAGAAGTCTTGAGGGCTTCCCGCTCCAATGCTACTATCACCTGTATGGGTCAGCAGGTCCTGATTTTTGCAGACCTGTCGCCAACAACCATACAAAAGAGAAGAGCCCTCAAACCACTCCTCCATGTTCTCCAACAAAAAAACGCAAATATTGGTGGTCCTTCCCCTTTGCTGTGAAATTTATATACAAAGGAAAAACATTCGCTTTCTCAACGCTGCCGGAAGGGGAAAAACTTCTAAAATTACAGCTGATTTCCCAGGAAGCTCTGATGGATCTCACTGATCCAACTGGCTCTCATTCGAAAAGACCTCTACCTGCCAGCCCAGTATCCCCACTTTGGTCCAAATCCAAGAGCAAGAAAGCGAAAGACAACAGACCTCCATTACTCAATTCTGGGTTCACATGAGACTGATTTCTTGCCTTCTTTCTTTCTTTTTTTTTTTTTTTGTCTGGTCCATGTCTCCACATGAGACCTGGAAAACCTCCTTCGCGTTGGACTGCGATGGCCTGGACTTAGGGGCTACTTGGCTCCTTCCCTCAACCGTATTGATTTTATTGTCTTTGAGGTTTTTTTTGTTTTTTTTTCTACGACACATTGTTTGACAGTTTATTGGCTCTGTTAACAATTTGGACAGGTGGTGTGCTCCGATTTGGATCTCAGCTCCTCTGCTTGTTTGTTAACTGAGCTCGTGTGACCACCCCCCCCCCCATATGGAGGGTGTCCAGAACACCTATGTACATCCCGGAGGGCTCAACTACTCTGATGACCACATTTCTGATTGATTCTTCAGTTATACTTTTAGTTTGAATTAGGCCGAAGGGTGCCTCGGCCTGGGTAGATCCCCATGTGTCTCCACTTACCCCCAGGACTTCCTAGGAACTCCTTGGGATAAGTTTTCTGCCCCGGCTGGGGCAGATTAAATACCTTACCTTGTTAACGGTTTTTGTTGTTTTCCCTCGTCAGAGGGTTGGGTCTGTGCCTCAGAGGGGATTTCTGTCCTCTCTGACTCCATACCCACTAGCTTGCTTAATGTTTAATTGTCTTCCCTATGCTCTATACTTTCCTGCTTCTCATCTCCTTCTCTTTTTTTCTTCAACAAGGCACCTAACAGTTACCTCTTTCTTAGCTGATCCCGGACCGGCGGGCCATTCTCCGAGGTTTCTGGGTATCCTCAGACTTATCTCTCTGCTGAAGGGGGCTGTCAAACCAGCGGTAAGTGTTTCTGTAATCATGAGCATTGACACCCACTGGCTCCATGGCTAAAGTGAATCCGAGGCATCTTAAAATAGCCACCCATAACGTCCAGGGACTAAACTCCCCCATAAATAGAAGGAAGATCCTTGATCACTACAAATCCCTTAAATTAGATGTAGTACTGATTCAGGAGACCTACTTCCCTTCACGGTATAACCCCAAGTTCCTGCACTCTCATTTCCCCACCTTTTTTTTAGCTAAAGCAGAGTCCAAGTCTAAAGGGGTAGCTATCTTAATTTCTAAAGCCTGCGGTTTCTCCCCCTGCTTGGAAGTTAAGGATCCAGAAGGGAGATATGTCCTTATCAAAGGCACTATTGAAGGAAACTTATATTCCCTGGTCTCTTACTATGCCCCAAACAAAGGACAACTGACCACCTTCAACTCCTTATTTGATGCTATCCAATCCCACTTAGAAGGCAGAATCATATTGGGGGGGACTCCAATATTGCCTTTGACCAGGGTCTCGACAAATCAAGTCCTCCGGGTAACCAACTAACACGCCCTCCAAAAGCGAGCCTCAAAATGGCCAAATTGTTACACTCCCTTAATTTGACGGACGTCTGGAGGGAGTTTAACTCAGCCAAGAGAGACTACACACATTTCTCATCTCCCCATAACTCTTACGCTCGAATCGACCACCTGTTAGTACGAACGGACTCAATAGCCTTAGTAACTCATTCTCGAATAATCGACACTGCCCTTTCTGATCACTCTATAGTAATCTTATAGATGCGAGCTGACCCACATTATACGAGACAGGCCCAGTGGAAATTGAATGAATCTTTGCTCTCTAATCCAATAATTGTTTCTGAGATCAACAATTCCCTCAAGGAGTACTTTCTTCTCAATAACACGGATGGCATTTCCACAGAATGTGCAGCCCATAAAGCATTTATCAGGGGCAAGCCCATTCAGATATCATCCCGACTAAAGAAGGAAAGGTCAGCGGATATAGCTAGACTTGAAAAATCTTACTTGTCCATCCAGGCATTGCACAAAACCCACCCCTCTAAGTCCCTCACCTCTAAATTGGATAAAGTGAGATTAGAACTTAATCTGGCCTTAACAGCTAAAACAGAAAAATCTATCCGTTGGAGCGGACTGAAATTTTACACACAAAACGACAAACTAGGCCCCAGGTTGGCGACGAGGCTATCCCCCCAACCTCGCAATTTCACTCTCCCCAAAATCAGAATCCCTGGACAGGACCTTACTTCTAACCCTACAATTATCCTGGATACCTTCCACAAATACTACATGGATCTATATGGCTCTACGGTACAGAACCATGGAGATTCCATCCCTGCGTTTCTGGACGGCATTCCCCTTCCCTCCCTGACAACTGATCATAAACATATGTTAGAGGCAGACATCACTGAAGGGGAGATCTTGGGGGTCATTAAGGACTTGAGAAAGAGTTCCGCCCCAGGCCCTGATGGTCTGTCCGTCCCCTACTGTAAGACATTTGCTGAGATGCTCGCTCCCTTCCTTTCGAAATGCTCTAACGCCATCACACAGGGCTCCCCTCTGGATATCCAGCTTAACTCTGCTTACATCTCAGTAATACCGAAACCAGATAAGAACCCTGAGGAAGTTGGCAATTACAGACCGATATCACTAATCAATAATGACATTAAAATCCTGACTAAAATTCTGGCCAATAGGTTAGCGTCATTCATCAATGCTTATGTACACAAAGATCAGGTGGGTTTCATCCCGGGTAGGCAGGGGACAGACGAGATACGCAGAGCTATAGATCTGATCTCCTTTCTACAATCCAATTGGGAGGGAGGCCCAAAACAACAAGGTATGATCTTATCATTAGATCTCCAGAAGGCCTTTGATTCTGTATCATGGTCTTACCTTTTCACCCTTCTGGAGAGATGGGGATTTGGTAAGCGGTTCATGGGTATTATTAAAGCGTTATACTCTTTCCCTACGGCCCGAGTTAGACTTCAGGGATTCTACTCAAAACCTATAGCCATAGCCAAGGGGACGAGACAGGGATGCCCCCTGTCCCCACTCATTTTCGTTATAGCCATTGAAACCTTAGCGATTGCGATTAGACAAAACCCAGATATCAAAGGAGTATCCTGCGGAGCGGGGAGCCATAAATGTGGCCTCTTTGCTGACGACATCCTTTTCTTCATTACCTCTCCTCATACCTCTCTCCCCAATCTATGTCACACATTAGACCTATTTTCTAAATCCTCTGGGCTTAAAGTGAATTACTCCAAATCACGGGCAATGAATATTTCTCTACCCCCTGAAATAGTCTCCTCCCTACAATACTCATTCCCCTTCCAATGGAGCTTCTCTTCCATCAAATACCTAGGCATTAACCTTTCAGCTAAGACGGAAGACATATACTCTAATAATTACCCCCCTATATACCGAAAGCTTGAGGACGATCTGAAATCTTGGTCGAATAGTGGACTGTCCTGGTTGGGTAGAATTAACGCAGTTAAAATGACCCTCTTACCACGGTTATTATACCTATTTCGTGCCTTGCCTATAGTTATCACAAGAGACCATCTTAGGTCTTTCCAGAGTAAGGTCCTTAGATTTACTTGGGGGAAATCAGGATACAGGTTTCCCCAAAGCATATTATACCGCCATAGGAAAAAGGGGGGCCTAGGGCTTCCTTTCTTCCTTAAATATTACCAAGCTGCTAGACTAACACAGCTCTCCCCGGTTTACACAAAATTTGAAAAACCTGATTGGATCCAAATAGAGAGGCAGGCAGACTATCTTCTATGGACCCACCTAAGAAAAGACCCCCGATCTTATCCCCCACATTGTCACACTCATTCGTACTCTGGGACTCCCTGCGAATCGCCCTGAGCTTACCTCACCCATGACACCCCTAGCGCATATTTTCCAAAACCCGGTTTTCCCTCCAGGGCTTAACATCAAAGCGTTTAAGTGGTGGTTGGACAAGGGGCTGTACCGAATAGGGCATTTTTTTAACCCAATGGGCCCTTTGACTCTTAGTCAATGTATAAGCAAACTTGACCTTCCATACTCGGATAGGTTTAGATTTCAACAAAGTAATAATTTCCTACAGCTAATATGGAAAGATAAGCCCCTCCCACCCACATTCACGGCCTACGAACTTTGGTGCGGCCAAGCCAGGGAGCAGAGAGGGGGCATTTCGGTAATTTATTCTTCTCTTACCCAGCCAGGGATGAAAGCCCCCTATATGAACCATTGGGAGGCGGAATTTCAGATTTCTTGGGACCTGGAGACCTGGCACGGTGCCATGTCAAATTCCTTTCGAGGCATTTTAAATACCACTCTTATGGAAGCTAGTATCAAGGTAATCACCAGGTGGTATCTCACTCCTTCCTAGCTAGCCACCATTTTTCCCTCTGCTGACCCCAAGTGCTTTAGGGGATGTTCTCTGTTAGGCTCCATGCCGCACATTTGGTGGGAGTGTCCAAGGATACGCCAGTACTGGAGAAAAATCTTTAACCTCATGACCGGTTGAAGAGGACCCGGTACTAGGTCCTCTAAAAGGCACACCATCGACGGTCTCTCTAGAAACCAAAGTAGGTGCTAAAGCGATATCAGTCAAACCGGGGCTCATCTTACTTTACGCAATCAAAGGATAACCCAAATCTGTTTAAACCATACACCCGTAAGTCTTCTCGTTAGAGACCCATGGACCCATGGGCTGATAACCAGTTAGAAAGTTACTCCAATTTCTAAAAAGAGGTCATGACCGCATAGGAACCTGTGAGGGTGGTTTACACGCCGTACCTCGGATTGTCTCTTGTAGGGGATTTCGTGAACCCCAGTCGTCTC
>BLSH010021146.1:158465-170679 GCA_018402905.1 Glandirana rugosa
CCTGATGTGGCTCCATGTGCCCTGATGTGGCTCCATGTGCCCTGATGTGGCTCCATGTGCCCTGATGTGGCTCCATGTGCCCTGATGTGGCTCCATGTGCCCTGATGTGGCTCCATGTGCCCTGATGTGGCCTGATGTGGCCTGATGTGCCACGATGTGCCCTGATGTACTGTACCCTAATGTGCTGTGCCCTGATGTTCTGTGCCCTGTAATCTGATGTGATGTGTGCTGTGCCCTGATGTGCGCTGTACCCCGCTGTGCCCTGGGCCGGTCTGGATGAAGTCCAGGGCCAAATTTTTGTCCCAGTCCAGCCCTGCCAATCACACATTCAAAACATACAGTTACTCATAACACACACTTTTAGGTGTATTTTTCAGGACTTATAGAGGACAAAGTATAAGTTTTCTTCCTGAACAATAGACCCAAACCCCTAGACCCCTGCCATTATGCAAAAAAGAGGAAAAAAACAGGTTCTTTTAACAAAGCTGAATTTACCTGACACAGCGGACCGAACAGTGGAAAGCAACATCCCGGACTCAGGACAGCAAAAGATTTCAAAAATTGAAATAAAATTGGTTTTACCAGCTGGCTGCTTTGATGTTCTGATCCGGAACAATTCCTCCCTCTGGTCCGCTGTGATGGAAATTTCTGTAAGCTCCAAAAAATCTGGCCCATCATCTTCTGTTAGGGAAATTATAATACCTTGTATGCATTATATTTTGCCTGCGCTAATAAGCGCACTTTTCAGCTCTTTTGCATAATGCATTTGATCGACCTGTGTTTGAAGCAGACAGACACAGACACAGATTGCTTCATCTCACATAGCCGCTTGCAGGGATTGTCCTGCCATTCCATGCCTGGTGTGTTTATTTATACTCGTCAAACAGAGAGAACAAAAGGGACTGATGGCTTCACAATCAGCCAATCAGCCTCCAAGGCACAGTCACATGACATGAGCTCAATACAAAACTACCAATCAATGACACACTTGTTTACATTCAAGCTATACAATAGGAAAGGCATGCATGTACGGGGGGGGGGGGGGCTGGCCTGTATGATAAAACAGATAGCACATGAAAGCCATGTGCTATCTTCACAGAGGACCTCCAAGCAACCCACCATACATGCACAAACCTGCCAATTACAATGAATCGCTATCAAATACAGCTCTCTGAACTAATATTCCATAGCGATTATGCTACTGTTCCATTAAAGGATAAATTACAACACAAAGGAATATAGCTGCAGATCTCTGTCACATTGATCAGATGCCACAGAAAGCCCACAGATCATTATCCTTACATAAAAGGCAATACTAATTCCGTAACGCAAGTAAACCGCCGCCAAGCAGATCGATCTTTACAGAAGACAGGGGCCCCCTGATTGACAGCAATACACCTGCACCACAGAACGTGCATTGCACCTCAAAGATCTGGACCAGCGTTTGCTCCAGCGTTGACCGCTCAGGGCGCCTGCTGGCCGGGATGATCGGGCGGGTAGCGTGTAATTATCAGTTGATGGAAGATTTTCATTGTATGCGGCCTTTCCTCAATATCGGTTAAAGCCATATTCGCTGTACACAGCGAATACCGGTAAACCAACACTGGGAGACACTGTGACAATACATAATACACATCCTAAATTTCTACAACACACCCCTAGCGCATATTTTCCAAAACCCGGTTTTCCCTCCAGGGCTTAACATCAAAGCTTTTAAGTGGTGGTTGGACAAGGGGCTGTACCGAATAGGGCATTTTTTTAACCCAATAGGCCCTTTGACTCTTAGTCAATGTATAAGCAAACTTGACCTTTCAGACTCGGAAAGGTTTAGATTTCAACAAAGTAATAATTTCCTACAGCTAATATGGAAAGATAAGCCCCTCCCACCCACATTCACGGCCTACGAACTTTGGTGTGGCCAAGCCAGGGAGCAGAGAGGGGGCATTTCGGTAATTTATTCTTCTCTCACCCAGCCAGGGATGAAAGCCCCCTATATGAACCATTGGGAGGCGGAATTTCAGATTTCTTGGGACCTGGAGACCTGGCACGGTGCCATGTCAAATTCCTTTCGAGGCATTTTAAATACCACTCTTATGGAAGCTAGTATCAAGGCAATCACCAGGTGGTATCTCACTCCTTCCAAGCTAGCCACCATTTATCCCTCTGCTGACCCCAAGTGCTTTAGGGGATGTTCTCTGTTAGGCTCCATACCGCACATTTGGTGGGAGTGTCCAAGGATACGCCAGTACTGGAGAAAAATCTTTAACCTCATTGAAAGATTGACCAATAGTCGGGTACCCAGGTCCCCAGAGATTGCTCTTCTGAATGCCCACATACCAAATTTGTCTAAACCCAATAGGAAACTAACGCATTTCATTCTACTCGGGGCCAAACTGACTATAGCGAAATCGTGGATGAAACCAAAGATCTCTCTGGCAGCTACCACACGGAAAATCTCCTGGATCATGGCCCAGGAGAAGTTGGCTAGTATTCTTGCTGACTCGGTGGGGAGATTCGAGGCTATCTGGGAACCTTGGGCAACATACGTGGGCATCTCCTTTATACCGGGGGTGGCCCCGGCGTCGGTTTAGGCCACTTCGAGCTGACTATAGGTGAATCTTAACCTCTCCTTCCCTTTTTCCTTTCTTTTCTCCTCTATCCTCTTTTGTATCTCATATGTTCTTAGGTACTTTATTCAAGTATTAATCAGCCTGAGTTGGGGTCTGTTCTCCTAGCCCCAGTAGAAAGGCAAAAGGTTCAGTTTGGGGCACAGGTCCCCTAGCTTTCGTACAATGTGTTTTTGGAGAGTATAGATGTGTTTTCTGTCTGGCTTCCCTCGGTGGGGCGAAACGTCCCCTTTCCGGCACAGCTTGATCCCATTTAGGGGTGTCGGGACACGGGGGGTGGAGCTTCGCACCGAGGTTCACTCAGATAGATGTACATGTGTCTCTACTTTATCTCTAGTCTTAGCATGCAGCGCTTAGGTATGCCTGTGACTTTTGTTGCCTGTGCATTTATCTCTTTAGTATGCAATGTTATTACCTGTTTAACAACCCCTTTATGCACTGTACCTTGTGTTGTTTTCTCAAAAACTTGAATAAAAACTTGGAAAGTAAATTTACCTATGTGCTCTCCTGTTAAGCAGAGAAAGCCAAAAACTCTATACACTCACTAACACCCAAACTATGAGGGCGCTACACATGTTTCCCTGCAAACCACGTTTTCGGGGGATAGAGGTACGTGCCTCTATCCACTGAACTATTTCAGAATGGGGGGTGCAGAACCTGGGATACAAACACTTGCCCTATACTGTTACTCTATACTATAGATTATCTGCCCCATAAAGGCTTACACCACAGGAGGCCAACGCTTTAAGATTAATGCAAAGCCTTGCTCTCCTGACTCACCAGGCCAGGTCCCTGCACCACAGTGGGTGTCACACACCTGGTGGTGGAGTCTGGCTTATGCAGTGGGCATCCTCCCTTACGACCCTGATTTGGGAACCCCTGGTAGAGTAGATAGGAGGTTCAGGAGTTCAGGAGGCACGAGGGTCGGACTGGTCACTGGTGTTGATGTGAAGGTCCCTTGATGAGCTTGTGCAAACAGAGGCGTAGTTGTGCAGGCCGGGTCAGTAGCAGGCTGGCAGTACAGTACAGAAGGAGCAGGCAAGTGGGTGGTCGGATTCAATCAGGGTCGGCAACAGGTGGGCAGCAGTAAGAGTAGGACAAGTGCCCTGCAAACAAATGTGGATAGGGAAATAACTTAAAATCACATAAAAAAAATAAGAAATGGAGGAGGAGGTGGATGTGGAGTAGGGGGTTGAGGAGGCGGTGACCGTGGCGGTGTAGGTGGAAATGGCGGTGGATGAGGAGGAGGTAGCAACACTGTTTTTTGTTTGTTTGGGTTTTTTTTCTAATTGGGGTAGCCCCCAAAATATTAAAAAAAAAAAAGATCACTATCTGCAGATAAACCCAGAGATGTTCTAGCATGGGTTCACTTTTTCCATATAAAATGTACCATGGTTTATTTTTCATGTTTCTCCTGTTACAAATTCCAAACCAGCAATGTAGATGCACTTTTTAATTTTGTGCAAGAAATGCATAGCAAGGTGCAAATGTACTATGTAGCACTATCTTTTTTTTTTTTAAACTAGCAATGTCGACACACTTTTTAATTTTGTGCAAGAAATGCACAGCAAGGTGCAAATGTACTATGTAGCACTATTTTTTATTCTTTTCTTTTAAACCAGCAACGTAGACGCACTTTTTATTTTTGTCCAAGAAATGCACCGCTGGCCGCAAATGTAGTATTTAGAATATTTTTTTTTTTAAACCAGCAATGTAGACACACATTTTATTTTTGTGCAAGAAATGCACCGCTGGCCGCAAATGTAGTATTTAGAATATATATATATTTTTTTTAAACCAGCAACATAGACGCGCTTTTTATTTTTGTGCAAGAAATGCACCGCTGGCCGCAAATGTAGTATTTCGAATATTTTTTTTTTAAACCAGCAATGTAGACGCGCTTTTTATTTTTGTGCAAGAAATGTACCGCTGGCCGCAAATATAATATTTTGCAAAAAAACACAAAAATTTAATTTGTCTAACTGCAATGTAAAAGCAGTATTTAAATATGCCAAAATATTGCCAACTGAACTAACTGAACACGATTAAAGTAGTGTCCCTGACACACAAGCAGTTGCAAGTGCACTGCACTTGCAAAAATGTCTGCAATTGCCTAACAAACAGAAACATTGCTTAGGTTTTATATGAGGCACTTTGCTTAGCAAACAAAATGTACTCTAGTAAACAAAAATCTCCTCTAGCACCCACTCACCAATAAATCACTGTTTTTACAGATTTTCTAAAGCGAATCTGTCCCTCACAGCAGCAGCATCCTCTCCCTACACTAGTATGAGATGATTTTCTAAAGCTAATCTGTCCCTCACAGCAGCAGCAGCATCCTCTCCCTACACTAGTAAGAGATGATGTGACATGCAGCACTACGTGACTCCAGCTTATATAGAGGCTGGGTCACATGATGCACTGGCCAATCACAGCCATGCCATAAGTAGGCATGGCTGGGATGGCTTCTAAGGGCAAACGAGTGAAACGCTTGTTGATTGGCTGCCCTGCAGCTATTCAACAGGCACGAGAAAATACCCAAACCCCCCGAACCTGGACTTTTTCTCAAATGTCCGGGTTTGGGACACGGACACCTTAAAGTCAGGTACAAACCCAAACTTTACAGTTCGGGTTTGCTCAACTCTAAATAGGACACATCTGCAGATGAAGAAGTCACACATGACCCGACCCCTGCAGCATTTAGCCAAAATTACCAAAAGAGACATTATACCATTAAAAAATAGTAAGTCCCGGTTCACACAGGGATGGCTTCAAAGTCGCCCGATTCTCGTCTGACTTTGAACCCGCCCCGTGCAAAATGTACTCTAGCAAACAAAAATCTCCTCTAGCACCCACCCACCAATAAATTGCTGTTTTTAACAGATTTTCTAAAGCTAATCTGTCCCTCACAGCAGCAGCAGCATCCTCTCCCTACACTAGTATGAGATAATGTGACATGCAGCACTACGTGACTCCAGCTTATATAGAGGCTGGGTCACATGATGCACTGGCCAATCACAGCCATGCCATTAGTATGCATGGCTGTGATGGCTTCTAAGGGCAAATGAGTGAAAAGCTTGTTGATTGGCTGCCCTGCAGCTATTCAACAGGCACGAGAAAATACCCGAACTCTGACTTTTTCTCAAATGTCCGGGTTCGGGACACGGACACCCTAAAGTCGGGTATGAACACAAACTTTACAGTTTGCGTTCGCTCAACTCTAAATAGGACACATCTGCAGAGGAAGAAGTCACACATGACCCGACCCCTGCAGCATTTAGCCAAAATTACCAAAAGAGACATTATACCATAAAAACAGTAAGTCCCGGTTCACACAGGGGTGGCTTCAAAGTTGCCCGATTCTCATCTGACTTGGAACCCGCAGCATGACTTCAGCGTGGCTTGCAAACGACTTCTGTATAGAAGCTAATGCAAGTCGCTCTGAGGTCGCCCCGAAGTAGTACAGGAACCTTTGAGTGGTTGAGTCGCTCCTATTAGAACGGTTCCATTGTACTGCACAGAGCCTGACCTGGCAAGTCGCCCTATAAATAACTAAAAAGTAACAACAATTAGCACCTGCTTACAAGTTCATCTTTTACCATGCTAAGAGTGATGGAGTTTAAAGCTGTGTGTTTTAATGCAAATATAATTTGGTCTGTAATGTTTACATTTACCTTATTAATTCTCACAAGGTGTTATGTTGTAATGATTTATGGAATTTATTTTTAAATCGGTACACTTTAAAACTCTGATCAAACAATATCAAATTATCAGTATATTAAACATCATGCCTTGCCATATTTACACATTTCTTAAGCAAATCATTTGTTTGGAATCTGTTGCAAATGTTCTTGTCTAGCAATCCTATTTCAGGCTTGCAACATTAAGCCCTCATACACACTGGCGTTTTTTAACGCCAAGTTTTTGGGCGCTTTTTTACAGCTCTCCATGTTATTCAATGGCCTCTAAAAATGAAGACTTTTTGAGCAGTAGAGGGTGTCGGCGTTAGTGAGCTGTAACTAGATCGCGGGACCAGCGTGTTCCGAGGCTACAGCATTATGGTGTTTCTGACGCTGAGCCGGCAAACCGCTCAATAACATGGCTTAACTTTGTATACACAGCGTTAAGCCTCGTCAGGCGTTCTATTCAAAATCAATGGTTCCCTATGGGAGCCCATTGATTTGAATGGAAGTCGCACCAAAAGTCGGATCATGATAATCCGACTTGTGGCGTGACTTGTGAGCCCCCCTTATCAAAGCACCCATACTCCCCATGTTAAGGATGTTAAGGGCATGCGGCCTGGTATGGTCCGGGGAGGGGGGGCTCGCTTGTCCCTACCCCCTTTCCTAGCCTGCCAGGCTGTGTGCTCGGATAAGGGTCTGGTATGGATTTTGGGGGAGACCCTATGCCATTTTTTCAGTGTGGGGGCTCCTCTTAAAATCCATGCCAGATCAAAGAGCCTGGTATGCTCTTGGGGGTATGCTCTTGGGGGGGGAACCCCACGCAAGATCCCTAGCACACAAGTCGCTCCGCAAGTCGGATCATCGTGATCCGACTTCTGGTGCGACTTCCATTCAAATCAATGGGCTCCCATAGGGAACCATTGATTTTGAATAGAGCAGAAAAACGCTGCGAAAAGCTAGCGCAGAAAAACGTACATTGACGTCAATGCAAAACGCCGAAAATAGCGCAGATTTTTCCCTGATGTCGGGCCTGACGTTTTGCTTATTTTTTTGCATACACACGTGTGTATGAGGCCTAAAGGCCAAGTTTACCTTTTCGGGCAGAATTTAACCTTTCATAATAAGTATAAGTCATTTCTAACATTATTCCTTCCCAAGCCATCCCAATGTGCTTATCATCTATTTACCTTTATATATGGCATCTTTGAAGTTTCATCTGTCTATTTGAATAAAAAAAAGCCAATCTTACAGAAAAGTAAGAAGCCATCAAGTCAGAGAGAGGCACGTGAACAGGTTTTACATGGAGCCCGAGTTTAGGGCTGGAGGTGTTCCAAAGAAATTTGCCATAGACCCTGAATGCAGGGACAGAATTGGACTGATTTCTGTCACAGAATTGGATAACTAAAGTAGGTTAACTGCCAGAGGATGAAGAGGTTTGGTCCAGCATACCCCACTCCAAGACGCATTAAACCCGATCATTTCCTGGGCACTGAATACATTGATACACAATACATGCAGAGAACCTGGGTAAGTTCCTTTCCTCGAACACACAAGTCATGCCTAACTGCATTTGCTTAACTGTGGAGGATTCTTGGTCTGAGCCGGAAAGGTCTGAGTCCTTTGAAATAGATAGTCGAGGCGTCAGATAGAAGCCTTGTTGGTGGTTATGCTACAAGGTGTGTATTTGGAACCTGATATTGATGCGGATGGTGAGGACGATCAAGTCATCCATGGATGAGGGTGAATCTCTGCTATGCAGCTCATCCTTAACTCAATCAGACAGTCCTTACCAAAAAGTTGTTGTTGGGGCTTTATTGTTCCAGGCCAATTTGGATGCCACGGTCCGAAACTGTATGGAATATTGACTCACAGTCATACTTCATTGAAATAAACGTAGGATAGAACTCAAAGCAGAGGAGGCACATCTATTTTCAAATGTGTGCCAAAAGGCAGTCGGAAATTTGAAAAAGTCATAAAGCAAAAGGTTGTCTTCCCAGAAAGGAAAGACCCAAGCCAGGGCATCACTGGCCAATAGAGAAATCACAAAAGCCACCTTGGCTTATACTATGACACTAGCAAAAGCAGATAGGATCTGTGCTATTCTTGTTAGGATCTGCTGCATTATTCCCTGCCCCAACAGACCACTGGTATGTAGCCCAGTCATGACCAGCCCTATTCCAAGAAGCCAAGAATAAAGGTCACAGATACAGAGAGCATGAAAGAAGCATGAAAGTAGCATTTGCCAATGAGGAGTTATATTGGGAATTCAATAAGCTAAGTATTCACTATAATTTCAGCCATTTTCAAATATAACTGTTTAATACTTACCCATAGTTGTACCCCGTAGGTGGTTGGTATGGAATGTGACCTTTTGGCAATAGAAAAAGGGTTCTCAGAATATGAATACCACTGCAGCAGGATAAGAAGAGGAATGACGTTCTCAGTGAAATTCCATTTTGGTACAGAACCTACAAGAAAGAAAAATGTTATAAAGCAGCCTAGTTGAAAGGGAATGAATGAATACATCGATAAAAGAATAATGAATGAATATAAATACATTACTAAACAAAAGAAAAAGTAAAAAAAATGAGCACAGATTAATCATTATGTTTTAAATATACAAATAAGTCAATAAACAGGTAAGTTAACAAAACATAGGAGTAAATCTACAGTATCTCACAGAAGTGAGTACACCCCTCACATTTTTGAAAATATTTTATTATATTTTTTCATGTGACAAAACTGAAGAAATTACACTTTGCTACAATGTAAAGTAGTGAGTGTACAGCTTGTATAGCAGTGTAAATTTGCTGTTGGTGTTTTCGCTCTCACTCTCTCATACTGGTCACTGGAAGTTCAACATGGCACATCATGGTAAACTCTCTGAGGATCTGAAAAAAAAGAATTGTTGCTCTACATAAAGGTGGCCTAGGCTATAAGAAGATTGCTAAGACCCTAAAACTGAGCTGCAACACGGTGGCCAAGGCCATACAGCGGTTTAACAGGACAGCTTCCACTCAGAACAGGCTTCGCCATGGTCAACCAAAGGGGTTGAGTGCACGTGCTCAGCTTCATATCCAGAGGCTGTCTTTGGGAAATAGACGTATGAGTGCTGCCAGCATTGATGCAGAGGTTGAAGGGTGGGGGGGTTAGCCTGTTAGTACTCAGACCATACGCCGCACACTGCATCAAATTGGGCTGCATGCCTGTTGTCCCAGAAGGAAGCCTCTTCTAAAGGTGATGCACAAGAAAGCCCACAAACAGTTTGCTGAAGAAAAGCAGACTAAGTACATGGATTAATGGAACCATGTCCTGTGGTCTGATGAGACCAAGAAAAACGTATTTGGTTCAGATATTGTCAAGCGTGTGTCGCGACAACCAGGTGAGGAGTACAAAGACAAGTGTGTCTTGCCTACAGTCAAGCATGGTGGTGGGTGTGTCATAGTCTGAGGCTACATGAGTTCTGCCAACACTGGGGAGCTACAGTTCATTGAGGGAACCATGAATGCCAACATGTATTGTGACATACTGAAACAGAGCATGATCCCCTCCCTTCAGAGACAGGGCAGTATTGCAACATAATAACGACCCCAAACACACCTCCAAGACGACCACTGCCTTGCTAAAGAAGCTGATGGTAAAGATGATGGACTAGCCAAGCATGTCTCCAGACCTAAACCCTATTGAGCATCTGTGGGGCATCCTCAAATGGAAGGTGGAAGAGCGCAAGGTCTCTAATATCAACCCGCTTCGTGATGTCATCATGGAGGAGTGGAAGAGGACTCCAGTGGCAACCTGTGAAGCTCTGGTGAACTCCATGCCCAAAAGGATCAAGGCAGTGCTGGAAAATAATGATGGCCACACAAAATATTGACACTTTGGGCCCAATTTAGACATTGTTACTTAGGGGTGTACTCACTTTTGTTGCAAGCGGTTTAGACATTAATGGCTGTGTGTTGAGTTATTTTGAGGGGACAGCAAATTTACACTGTTATACAAGCTGTACACTCACTACTTTACATTGTAGCAAAGTGTCATTTCTTCAGTGTTGTCACATAAAAAGATAGAATAAAATATTTACAAAAATGTGCGGGGGTGTACTCACTTTTGTGATATACTGTATATACAGTATAAAGAACCACTTCGAACACAATTGTGTACCAGCCAACTCAAAATTTTACGCACTGAAATATTCAAATTATTTTGCTCACTCTGCCAACTCTGATAACAAATTGCTGCTCTTACAAAAATTAAATAGATCTATTTGAGTAATTTTAAAGATGTATTTTTTCTTAAAGATGCACTATAATTCTGGAATGTAATCTTGAGGCACTAGGATTTGCTTGTGGTGCTTTTCAGTCTTTTTGTATATTGTGTTTATTAGCTGCAGTGTGCTCTCTAGGTCCGGAGCTGTGGCTGGAAAGTGTGTGTACGATCGATACTAGAACCGATCCCCCTGTAGCAGAGAGAAAGAAGAGTAGAATCTGGCAATGTGGAAGGGGGAGGCACAAAAGGATCAGTGTCTGCAATAAGGCAGTACAGCTCTTCCTGCTAGGGAGGTGCCTGGGCCCCACTTTTGAACTGGGGCCCAGGCCAGGTACTGGAGGGCTGGCTGTATTGTCTTATCAGTGGCCCCGGTATGAATAAAATGTTTACCTGCTTTACCGTAATTGGCTTGCTCTCCAGGAAATCACTGATGCATAGGAATTAAATCAATGTTCCACATGTCAGTGAAGTCACTGTGGTAGCTGCCTCATCCCTGTATGTTCAATTAGAAAGAAAATGATCCCCCTTTAATGGGACTTTCAGTTAGGCAGCAAACCACCACACTTAATCAAATTTGATCAAAGAATATATTTTATTTTAAAATAGGGTACACTTGTATAGAACAGACCCTGTACAACATAAAATTAGATCATATCTTAGTATGAAGGATCAAATAGTCAGAGGTATATCACAAGGTTGACCATATATAAATATGTGTACATAGCTTAGGTAATGATGAGGAACAATCCGTTGTCCAGGAAAGGGAAGATGGTAATCAATGTCCCAGTATCCTCCAACGTTAAACGTTTCGGGTCCCTATCAGACCCGTCCTCAGGGAAGATATTCAACGGAGTCACTCTTTTGTATATTGGAAAATGTATAGTTCTGGGTATAACCTTAATTTTAGCACTCCCTCTGAATTCACCCAGAAGTTCTAGCAATAATAGACCCCCTCTAACATACATTGTTACCATAGCATAATATATTTTATTATCTACTATCACTACAAACTGGGACAATGCTTAATATTTACAGATCTGGGACGGAAAGATCTCTTCCCTCTCAGGTCACATGGTGACCGGTGGCAGATCCCCCCGATCATCTAATCAAACTCAACTCAATCAAAAATCAAACGTTAACAAATTTAAAACGGTGGCGCAGCGTGCTCCATTTGAGGCAGACAGGTAGGTTATTTCACTTACAACCCAGGGACCACCATCCTGGACTGTCCTATTCTCTGCTGTTTCTCTATACCTTTTTTATTTATTCTCATAGTTGTATGACCGCAAGGTGAACCCTTTATTGAATATTTCTCCCTAGACTCACAGGGGCCATAATTTTGACCAAATTGACCTAGCAATATATGACACATTTCTTATACCTGAGAAGTGAGACGCAGGTTGCTGGTAAGTTCAATCTTCACTTCCACAGTTCCTATTCTGTATCCAGATTATGTATGTGACTTTTCACTATATATGCAAGTGATTTACCTCAAGTGGCAGTTGTCATGATTCATAAATAAGATGACTGTGATGTGGGCTTTTTCCTTTCCCCCTTCCATCCCCCCCCCCCCCCCCTTTTTCTTTCCTCCCTCCTTTCCCTCCCTTCCATTTCCTTTCCCTTCCCTCCTTTCCCCTT
>BLSH010021146.1:170689-183630 GCA_018402905.1 Glandirana rugosa
AAGACTATCGCTTTTCTATCTCTTTGTTCTTCCCCCATTGTATTGATTTTCCCTTCCCTCCTTTCCCCTTACCATATACCCACAAACCATCATGCCTGATAGTTATGTTACCCCCTTCTTGTTTCTCTATCTTTTCGCTATCAGAAATGGATCAAGAACTATACATTTTCCAATATACAAAAGAGTGACTCCGTTGAATATCTTCCCTGAGGAAGGGTCTGATAGGGACCCGAAACGTTTAACGTTGGAGGATACTGGGACATTGATTACCATCTTCCCTTTCCTGGACAACGGATTGTTGCTCATCATTACCTAAGCTATGTACACATATTTATATATGGTCAACCTTGTGATATACCTCTTTGACTATTTGATCCGTCATACTAAGATATGATCTAATTTTATGTTGTACAGGGTCTGTTTTATACAAGTGTACCCTATTTTAAAATAAAATATATTCTTTGATCAAATCTGATTAAGTGTGGTGGTTTGCTGCCTAACTGAAAGTCCCATTAAAGGGGGATCATTTTCTTCCTGGTGCATAGGAAGGCTTTCATGTACCATGCAGCAAGTGTAGATAGTATTGAACCTAGACAGATCATCATCATCACAGGCTTCATTTTCTTTTTTTTTGGTAAAGGCATAGCCTACTAAGTCTGTAAGTCATTCTTGGGCTTTTCTGTATCAGGCAACTGTAAATTTTACCAGGTTTAGGCCTAATCTGATGCCAACATTAAGCGTAAGGTCGTTAAGGCAGCTCTTTGAACTGCAGGATGCATTCAGTTTGTGGGCCTGTTAGAGTTTTGCTACTGCTATCCTATCCTAGACTTGCTGCTTTTGGATGTCCCAGTTGTCTCTGAATAACTGACTCCTATGTCTACTAATGAAGGAGAAAGAAAATGGGATTTTTTACTTATTATAAAATCGGTTTGTGTTAGTGTTGGTAAATTTCAGGAGTGGCTAGCAGCAAAGCTTTTTTTTTTCTGGGTCAGGGTTTGAGTGACTCAGGTAGGCTGGATGACTCAGCAGCAGCTTCTCTGGTAACTCCTTCCTGCTGGCTGGAAACTTGGAGAAGGTACCAGAACCAGTTAGAAGGGGTCTAGGAGGAGCTAGCTGAAGTGTTCTGAGGGCCATGACCAAGCCCCAACAGAAGGGTTGGCAGGGGGCCCCTTCAAATACTCTGGGTCAGCCCAGCAGGTGGTAGTGTGGAGTTCAGTTGGAAGATGGAGATGGAGTGTTAGACTGTCTGGGCCATTGAGAGTAGCTCTCCAGTCTGGGGGGGGGGGGGGGGTTGAACTCAGGCCTGAGCTTGGGTGTGGAAGGGACCCCTCTTCATGACACACAGAGGGATCCTGACAAGGAGACACGGGAGCAAGAAGAGGACAGCGGGCGGACACTGCCGGGCAAATCTCCAGGGAGGGAGACAGCCACTCGGGCTGGTGAATGTTGCAGTCAGAGGACTGGGAGGCATGCCTGAAGGGACTGGTTGCAAGCAGTCTGAGATGGATGCAGATTCAGTCTAGGAGGACTGTGGAGAAGTAGTCAGGAGGGCTAGTGAAATGGGCAGCTGCAGCCAGACTGGCTGGCAGTGCCTGAAGAGGTAGTACTGAGAGCAGTAGCTACAGGTGAAGGACAGTGAGCACCAAAGACCTCTCTTTGCTACACCAAAAAAAAAAATGGTCCCTGCCTGCAAAGGGCATTTGCTATGGCCTGGTATGCCTTTATCAGACCATCCCTAAAGTGCTAGCAGGTACTGGGAAATGTAGTTCTAAAAGAAAGTTTGTGCTGGCGGTAGAAGAAAGGAGTGTGTATATACTGAATGTATATAGGTTGAGTCCCTGAAGAGTTCTGCTGATTAAATGGGCAATCCATATTAACCCTTCCCCATCCAAGTTCAAATCCCTCAAAGAAAACAAAAACAAAACAAACAAAGCTGCAAGGACTGCCTCTTGTCTCAGAAATGACTGGAAAATCTGTGTGTTTGGCTGTGCAGGATGAGAGATAACCAACATTCACCAGCAGCTCCTATGGGGGTAGCGCTACATGTTTATTGGAGCTTATTAAGGGGAGCTTATTAAGGTACCTACCTCCATGTTTGTGATCATTTCCTGGTTTTCAACTAAACTGAAGCATACTGGGAATGGGAGGGGTTCTACCTGACTGGTCAATTACTTTTTTGTTTGCCAGTGTCTAGTGTCCTCCTGCAGGCAGAAGTATAACCAAATTGTCTCTGAACAACTGATTCCTTTTTCCTTAATGAACCCCAAGTAATAGATTTTAAGGTAAGTACAAAAAATAAATAGAGTTTTTCCAGTTCAGCAATGCACAGCAAGCCTGGCGGGAAGACAATCAGACCAGGCGCACTTACTGAATGTACAGCAATGAGTAGTAGCAGTAGATCTCACAAATGCCAACAGCATCTGTCTTGAGGGGTGGAATGCGGCATGGCTGATCCATACCCAAGTGGGGAGGTTTCCAGAAAGGATGGCGTATGCCTGCACTTTCCTTACATGCCTGGAATCTCTCCTTAACGTGTTGCACTGTCCCTGCCAGATGGATGACCAGTCCCTACTCTGCCCACAAGCAAAATGCATACCAAACCTGGAAGCCGGGGTCTTAAATAGACTCTGCCTGACCCAAGATGATGGTCAAAGTCACATGGGAAGCCAGCATCCAATCGAATACTGCCTCTGTGACATAGGAGATCATAGAGGAACTAGATTCCCCTTGACATCCTCCTCCACATGCATTGCTGCAGTGGAGAAAATAGACTGCACCTGCTCATATATAGTTGTAACAAACCATTCCTGACAAAATGGCTAAATCCACCACAAATGCATTGAAAGCTATTTTTAAAAATATTTTTTAATTTGAATATTTGAAATAAACTTCTTCTTACCTTAATTATTAGAAATATGACAGAAGAAGAGTCAAAGGCTCCATTGTAGAGGGTTATAATTGTGGAACGCTGAGCACCAAAGAGATTTCCCACCTATGAAGACAGAGAATGTAATTCCACAGACTGAACATAAAGTCTTGAAAACCCGCAAAACACAATAGGGAGAGTTTGGGTGCATGCCAATTAATAGGTTTGTTGTAAAATGTTTTTTTTTTTTTGTAGAAACACTGACCTGCATATTAGTCATAATAAAGGTAATTCCTCCAATCGCCAGGAGGGGAAGGGCAGGAAACAAGAGCACAGCTGTTTCTGTAAATATAATAAAATATAGTATACAAAAATCAGTAAATATCCGCTCTAAAACCAGAAATCAGCAGCTGGTGCTTGATCAACAATTGAAACAGTATGCATGAAGTGGAATTGCAGCGCTAAAAAGTTTGTATGTATAGTCCATAGAAGGATCTATAGGGGAGAAAAGGCCCCAACAACAGCTTGTATACATAGGGATAAAGGATTCACACTGCACTACAATGTCCAGCAAGTCTCCTTACTAGAAAACAATGAAATAACAGCATGTAGGAATCAATTTTTCTTCAAGCATCAAGCCGGTCCTTTAGTATCCATATGAACACTCAATGGGGACACCTGAGAACAGTCACCGTCAAGACAACTGTCGGCAGCCTGACACCGGAATGAAAGCCGTCATATGCTTCACATAGGTCAGGGGCTCCCCATCCTGCACCGGAGATACAGCTCCCTGCTCGTTCCCGCTGATATGGGGCTATCCCTGTTCACCTCGTCTGAAGGCCCACAGCAGTCTTGTCACCTCCAAGGCTCCAACGGCTTCACGCCCTGAAAAACGGGCACAGAGCAGTGCGGAACGAAGATATTTTCTAACACGCAGGCCTATCACACACCCAGATTCCCTGCTGACAGTTGTCATGGTGGTGACTGTTCTCAGGCGTCCCCATTGAGTGTTCGCATGGATACTATAGGACTGGCTTGATGCTTAGAGAAAATTTGATTCCTACATGCTGTTATTTCATTGTTTTCTGGTAAGGAGACTTGCTGGACACTGTGGTGCAGTGTGAATCCTTTCATCCCTGTGTACACAAGCTGGTGTTGGGACCTTTTCTCACCTATAAATAAAATAAAATAAAATAAATTAAGGAATCAACGAACCACAAGTGTAGTTATATGGTTACATCCATAGTTAATAAGGTTGAAAAAAAGCAGAAAGTCCATCTAGTTGAACCAAAAAAAAAAAATTTAAATAAACAGAATAAATAAATAGAAAGCCTTCATATACCAATTCCTAAACACACAATTGACCCAGAGGAAGGCAAAAAACCATATATAAAGCATGGTACAATTTACTACAGCAGGGGAAAAACAAATGGGTAGCTACTAGTTTGCGTTCCAGTGTGGAACGCACCAGGCAGCTGTAGTTCCGGCTCGGACGGAAGTGACGCTGGAGATCCGGAACTGGCGTGGGTGGACATGACGTCACGGGGCTGGAACGCAGACGTGGTTGTTGTTCCTGGTTAGAGCAGCGGCGTACGTTCCAGACACCCTACAGCCCATATGATTAGGGTACTGGTGCCACCCCCCTGGTCCCATTTGGAGACAGGGATGGTAGCGCCTTGGAGACAGCTGCTTCTATATTGACCAGTGATGGCTGAGGATCACATAGAGCGGTGAGGATGCATTTGTACTTACATCGGGTCTGTATATGAATCCTTAGGAGCATCTCTCTTGATGCATGGGGTCACCTATGTATATTTTCCCTTTACTACACCAACTCTGGTTACCTGGTGATGCTGTAATATATGGCAATTTGATATTGTGATGCATGGAGACTTGGCAACGTGAACGGGTTGCATGGCAACACTGTATATATTGGTTTCATTGGAGCCTACACCTCTAGAGGTGGGGCTACATGTGACCACACCCCTATTATATCACTTTTTGCTATATAAGTGTTATCTTGAGACACAGCTCATTTTGCTCTGAGGAGGAGGCGCTAACTCGAAATGCGTTAGCCTTTCTCATGTAGGATATGTTCATCTGTCATGCGATACCATGGATGGGCAGCTGTCCTATTAGTGATATGCTGTATTCAAGCTCATGTTTGTGAGTAATATTCTTTCCTTTTTTAATAAATTAATTATTGAGGATTATACGCTAGGCCGGTGCGCTCTCTTTTTGTTTGTGTTTATCTCAGTGGACAAATAAATTCCTTCCTAATCCCCCAAAGGTAACTGTATATTCCCTGGATCAACAATCCATGGTATTATTATCTATAAATGTTAATATCCAGACATATTTTGTGCACTTAGGAATGCATCAGCCCTTTTTTACAACAATCTAGTAAGCTGACCAGAGTTAGCTCTTGAGGGGGCCTATTCCACATACTCATAACTCATATTGTAAAGAAGCCTTTCCATATGTGGAGGTTAGAATTATTCACTATATAAACCACTGTTTTTGTACATGGTGATCATATCCTTAAAGTGTAAGTTCACCTTTACAGAAAATCTGCTCTCACTTATCCTCCCCACTTACCCTCCTACACTTACTCTCCCCATCCCCCCCTGGTCCCGTGGTACTGGAGTCCCACGATGCCTCACTGTCAGACACTGGGTCGCCGATTCACCGACCAAGGAATTTGAAATCCCCATGGCTTAATTCCCTACCCATACCTCTCAGCATGTATGGATAAGGGGCATTCTAATCGGTCACCGCTACATTGATGGCGCTGACCAATCAGAATCTACCTAGTCTGTCTTGTCAGTGCTGGAGGAGAGGAGAGAAAGCCAGCAGGATTTCAAATTCCCAGACTGGTAAAACAATGTCCTGGTGCCTGACAGAAGGGGAACATGGGACACGAGTACAGCAGGACCGAGGGGATGGGGAGGGCGTCCAGTAAGTAAGTTCACCTTACAGATTTTCTGTAAAGGTGAACTTACCCTTTAATTGTTTCTTCTCAAGAGAGGATACATTTAGCTAATCTTTCCTCATACCTGAACTCCTCTATGCCTCTTACCAGTTAGGTTGGCCTTCTCTGCACTGTGATCTTGTGCAAAAAACTGAACTGCATATTCCAGAATGACTGCATATTTAACAATAAATACAATTTGTTAAGGACACAATACTTTTAAGGCCAATGAATAATCTTCTTTCTAAAGGCAATCCCACTTATAAAAACCAAGCTATTCTGAAAGCAACACTGTTATTAGACTTAGGCAGGATATACATGGTTGAATTCCCGAACAAATTTTCTTTTCAAAATTAGAAATTTTGTGCGTTTTGTGATCCGATGGTGCCACCATTGATTTTCAAAATTCAACCAACCAAGCCTTCAATTTCACCTCTTGTTGCTACAAAAAAGAATTTTCATGACCGGCAATCTTCATTTCTTTCCGGGAATTTTATTTTCTTGCACTCAGGTGCATTCCTTTTTCTATTACATTCTCCCATCATTGATTAGAAAATCGTTAATTTTTCAAAAAATTTCCAACATGTCCAATTACTTAAATTTGATTGACGCACAAAAATTGGCTGTTGCTGCAGCCCACTAATGGTGCGAATTTAGAACAAAAATTCTTAGATATAAAATTCTTTCAAATTTCGATCCATGTATGGCTGGCCTTAGTCTGGTCATACATGGGTTGAATTTCAAAAGAACTTTCTTTTGAAAATCATACTTGAGGTAGTCGTATGATACTTTTTTTATTTGCACTAACATACAAATTTTCAGGACAAGCTTTCAGGGTATATCCCCTTCTTCAAGGTCCAAGCAATACTGATTCACAACAGTTTTAGCCAAATGTTAAAAAAGAAGAGAAAAATAGAAGAAAAAAAAAGATAAAAAAAGAGAAAAAACCTCTGAGGGAAAGGAGAAAGAGGAAAAACAAACAAATACAAATCAATGTATAAGGCAAATGGTAATGAAGCTAGCTGCAGAGATAGTGAGATAAGACAGGCAGACTTATAGACTGGTGAGCAGAGGGGGGGTGACAGTGACAGAAGGGGTTGTAAAACTTTAGAATAATGAGTGAGAAAACCTATATCTACGTTTAAACTTATTTATTGTGTCAAAAAGAAGAATCCTTCTTTTTTTTTACTCAAAAAAACAACTTTGTTGAGAATCACAGCAAATTGTGTTACAGATATTCCAAAATGAATCTTCTTTATACATTGTTCTGTGTCATACAATTTCAGTCATAGCAGTCATCAGCTACTACAACCATATCACAATATAATCCTATGTCTTTATCCAGATTTTTGACCATTGTGGGCTGTCTGTGTGTCTAATATCAGTCACATACCCTTCGCTGGGTGAGCGTTGGGACTCAGAGGCTGTTGCCCTAATGTCATGATTGATTAGGGAGGCATGTTCCGGGGTTAGAGAGCCATCTATCCCAGATTTTTTCATATTTGTGAGGGCATCTCCTGTGCGTATAAATCAGTTTTTTAAAAGGAAGAACTCTATCAATCTCCACCTTCCAATCCCGGAGGGTTGGTGCGAGCGCTCGCATCCATTGTTTAGCTATAACTTTTCTAGCCATGAATAGTGTTTCCCAAATAAAAATTTTGGTGTATTTATTCATGCCGCCATCAGGCAGCAATCCGAGTAGACATAGTTTGGGGTCGAGGGCTACTGGGGATCCCATATCGTCATGGAGGAATTTTGTTACTTGGAGCCAAAAGGTCTGTATTTGGGGGCACGTCCAGATGAGGTGGTAGAAAGTGCCTGGGGCAGTCTGACACATAGGGCATAGTGGGCTCCTATTTAATTGGTATTTTGCCATTCGTATGGGCGTAAGGTATGTCTTGTGCAGAATATACACTTGTGTCAGTCTGTCAGACATCCTAGGGGACACTTGTTTTGTCCCCTCCAGAGCGTCATTCCATTCTTCATCAGTCAGTTGTTCTATATCTCCCATCCACTTGGTTCTGGCAGCTTCTACAATCTTTGTTGCTCCCTTTGCCCGAATGGTCTGATATAATATGGATATTAGCCTAGAAGGGTCATCTCCCAGTACTATTGAGAGTATCTCCAATTCCCGCAGTTCAGGATATCCAGCCGCAAATTGCGTCGCCAGTGCGTGCCTCAACTGTAGGAATCTGAAGAACATAGAATTAGGCAGGTTTAATTCTTCCTTCAGCGTTTGGAAAGGTTTAGGTCCTCGCGAGGTCATGACCTGGTGTAGGTGAACTACCCCCCTGTCCATCCATAATTTAGGATCCGGGACAGTCAGAAGTTCCGCCATATCATTATTAAACCATAACGGTGTGTGTTTATGATATATAGGGGCATCCAGTTTTCGCAAGACTTGGCTCCATATATATTGGTGATGTGAGGCCATGTCTTTCGAGTGACCAGGACATGGGGGGTGGGAGGCATTGCTCAGTATGAGTTGTATGGGGGTGCCCGTCGGGTTAGCTGAGGACCGGCAAAGTAGCGCCCTATATCTAGGTAGGTCTGCGTGTGCGTAGTGGAAGAAGTGTGAGACCTGAGAGGCCAAATAGTACTCCCGAATGTCCGGCAGGCCTAGCCCGCCCATATTTGTAGGGTTCTTCAGTATGTGCCAGGAAAGTTTATGTCTACCCGAACCCCATACAAATGAATTTAGAATAGCATCTACTATTTAAAAAAATTTCATGGGAATGGGGAGCGGTGCATGCCACATTACGTATAATAATTTTGGTAACAATATCATTTTGATAAGGTTCACCCGCCTGGTGACTCCCAGGGGCAACTTTGCCCACGACTGTGTTTTTGTTTTAATTAGTGAGTACAAAGGTTCAATATTATGTAGGATTTATTCGCCTAATTGCCTTGTGACCGCCACTCCAAGGTACTTTATCATAGATACTCTGGCGAGAGGTAGAGAGGGAACAGTCTTAGGTTGAGGGAAACAGTCGATAGGTAATATCTGGGATTTGTCCCAGTTTATCCTCAGCCCTGAATGTTTACCCATATTCTCGATAGTTGTGAGCGCTTCAAGTAGAGAACCCTGTGAGTCTGCCAAAAACAAGATCATGTCATCGGCATATAAGCCTATCTTCTCCTCCAGTTCTCCCACCTTCAGTCCTAAGATTCTGTCATTTGCCCTTATGGCGAGTGCCAATGGTTCCACCGCTAGTGCGTAAAGTAGGGGGGATAGAGGGCAGCCCTGCCGGGTGCCCCTACCCAGTGGGAAGCTGTCTGTCAGCCATTCACGAGCACCCTGGCTCTTGGCGTCTGATACAGAAGTTGCACCCATTTAATAAAATTCGGACCAAATCCGAACCCCCTCAAACACTCCCAGAGGAACACCAACTCCACGGAGTCAAAGGCCTTGGCCACGTCTAATGACACCACGACTCTGGAACCTATGTTGTCATGCCTGGCCTGTATATTCATAAACAATCTTCTAATGTTAATAGCTGTGTTCTTGCCTGGCATAAACCCAGTTTGATCTGAATGTATCAGGGTTAGTATAACCTAATTCAGACGAGATGCTAGAATTTTAGCCAGAATCTTTATGTCAACCTGAAGCAGCGAAATTGGCCTATACGACTCCCGTGAGCGGGGATCCTTACCCGGTTTGGGCAAAACCACTATCTTTGCTTCCTGCATGGAGGCAGGTACAGTCTCTGTGTCAAATATGTGTTGGTATAAGGCTGTTAGTCTGTCTACCAGTATTTCCGAGTATGTGGCATAAAATTCTAGGGGAAGGCCGTCCATGCCTGGGGCCTTGGATGTGGCCAATTGGGATATTGCGGTGGAGACATCCTCCAGGGTTATTGGGGCGTCTAGTAGCGCAACCTGGTCCCTATTCAGTTGGGGGAACTGTATATTGCGAAGGAATTCTGTTACCTGGGAAGGGGTGGATGTGCTTTGAGATTTGTAAAGGGATGCATAGAATAACCTGAACTCCTCAGCTACGAGCTGGGGGTCCGATATTATATCTCCGTTGTGGCTGGTGAGTGAAACCACTACGGGTGGAGTGTGGTCCATATGTGCCAAATATGCATGCAACCTCCCTGCCCGTTCGCCATGTTCAAATACCCGCTGTTTTGTAAAAAATATGCGTTGCTTGGCCTTTTCCATATGCAGCTGGGCTACTGTGCGTGCTTGCATTCTTATATTGGCACTAGTTTGGGCGGTGGGATGTTGTGTAAAGGCTGTTTCTAACTGCGACAGGTGATCTTCGGCCTGTTTGATAATTAATTTAGAATTATGTTTATGTCTGTTAATCCAAACTGATAGCACCTCCTTGACATACAGTTTAAATGTCTCCCATATGTTACCTGTGGTGGCGCTACCCTGATTTTGTGTGAAGAAAAATTGAAACTCCCGGGGGATATAAATTTGTTGCTCAAGGAGTGACAGCCAGAAAGGGTTCAATTTCCATGTGTTAACTTGAGTACTCTGGTATAGTCAAATAGTCACCCAGTAGGGGGCATGGTCCGATAGGTGTCTGTCCACAAAACCCGCCGCGATTTTGGGTAATAGTGTCGGAGTTAGAAAAATCATATCTATCCTGGACATGGCGTGATGCGTTGTCGAGTGACATGAGTACATCCTGGAATCAGGGTATTTGTGACGCCATGAGTCCACGAGGGCGAAGTCAGACATCAGTCTGCCAAATCGTGTGATAGTTGGAGTCAATTCGCCCCTACCTGGTACATTCGCCCTGTCCTGTACGGGTACCATGACCATATTGAAATCCCCCATCCACACCGCGGGAGTCTGCGGGTACCGTGTTATGAAGGCTAATCCCTCCCGGACCACAGCTGAGCAGTATGGAGGGGGGATGTAACACGCCATGATCAGTAAGGGTCTGCCTCTAATAGAGGCATGCATAAAAACATATTGACCTTGCGGATCCGTCTGGAGCTCCAGTAGCTCAAAGGGGACTCTCTTGCTGATTATTACTGATACCCCTCTAGAGTATTGGGAGTGCGTGGAATGGAACACCCACCCAACCCAGGGGCGCTTCAAAGTCATTTGTAGTCTGCCCGTTATATGCGTTTCTACCAGTGCAGTAACGCCTGCATCCTGGGCCTTAATATATGAAAGAATTGCGGCTCTTTTGATTTGATTTCTCAGACCCCGAACGTTCCAGGTGAGAAATTTTACAGTGGCCATCCCCCTAGTTTTGGACCATCTACCCAGCCCTCTATTGACTCCAGACAGACCCGCAAGGTAGCGAGCACACCATCCGCCAAAGCGAATCGTGTATTAACACAAAGTACATTTCTCAGACTGTGTAAAATTCTATACCATATATAGTGCTGGATTCTGCGCAAGAAATTTGGAATGATAAACAGAGATGCAAACTTGAAAACTTGGTAGAACATTTTCCCCCCACTCTGCTCTGCGTCACCCCAACTAGACGCAAGCCTTAGTCCCAAAACCAAAAAACAGTCATCCATTTTAGTCTGTAATATGGAGGCACAATACTTAGGCGCGTACCATTTATGCTGCACTGTGCGCTGGGTGTCAGGTTAAGGAATTGACACCCGCCCAGGAGAGGAAAGGGTTGTGTAAAAATGGTACCTCTGAACAAATTTCCCCCATTTAGGGGAGCGATCATTTCTCTGGGACAGTGCTTACGTACGTGAGCTGTCTTTGAGAGGTCCCTCTGTATTTCCCTGCCAGGAGTTTGGTATTCGGTGAGAGAAATTCTCCTGCTTACATTTCAAACATTGCTGAGTCCCTATCCGAATGTTCGGTGTGACCTGGCCTTCCGGTATGCTGGGAAGCGACTTAGGTTGTGCTGGGGAGCACCCAGGGGCTGTTTGGCACCGGGGCCAAACTAGTATAAAGGGTCTTGTCCGGGGGGGACAGAGTAGTACACATGTCTTGGTTGGCCTGAATGAGGAGGCGAAGGGGAGAGGGGCCGGGGGGAAGAAAGGGACATACGGTGAGGGATGAGTGGGGCAAGGCCGCAACACAGCTGCAGGTGTAATATGGGTTACTCACAAATTGGGTTGCTATGTATTGATCGGAGCCGTCCCACACGCTGTCAAGCTACTCAGGCCCGGTCCCCTCGTCGATCCAGCCAGTCCGTCGCAGCTTCCTGGGAGTCAAAGAACTGGGCCTTGCCGTCCACCTCCACGCATAGGCGAGCCGGATAAAGCATGGCATATTTGAGGTGGGCGGCCCTTAGTCTCCTCTTCACCTCTTGGAACCTCGATCGTTGTCTTTGCACTTCATTTGAAAAATCCGGGAACACTGCGATTTGCACATTGCGGTGTTGGATGTTGCCTTTCTCTCGTGATAGCCGTAGTATTTTGTCTCTGTCTTTGAAGTTAAGAAACTTGGCTATGAATGTCCGCGAGGGAGCCCCCTGCGGCGGTGGCCGGGCCAGAATGCGGTGGGCCCTCTCGACCGCAAACATGGCGGAGAAGGCATCCCTTCCATAGGTTGTAATCAGTAGGTCTTCCAGGAACCCAGCCGGGTCTGTGCCTTCTGCGGACTCCGGCAGCCCGATGAAATGAAGGCTGCACCTACGCAGGCGATTCTCCATATCGTCCTGCTTGGCTGAAAGAGCTTGCATCTGCTGCTGGATGTCATCCGTGGTGTGCTGCAATGGGCGCATGGCGTCCTCTGCGGCCGAGATTCTGTGTTCCGCTTCCTTCACCCTTTCTCTAAGCGCCGACATATCCTGCCGGATCAGGGATATGTCAATTTTCACCTCATCCAGCTTGGTCGTAAGGGTGCCCTGGCATTGGGCAATCGCCTCCAACACCCTTAGTTCCGAGGCCATCTGCTCCATTGTGGAGATGGCATCGGCACCATTTTCCACCGGCTGGTCCTTGTCTGGGGCCCGAAATTTAGCCAGTTTGCTGGCTGCTTCTTTGGCCGCTTTCGGCGGAGACATCCCCCCGGTAGCCTCAGGCAGGTCTCCCACCGAGTTAGTTGGAGTTTTTGCCAATTTTCTTGCAGGATATTCAATAGAAGGATTGTGCAAGGACCGGAGCTCACTTCACCCACGTCCGCTCACATCGCTGCCCAGGCCACGCCCCAAGAAGAATCATCCTT
>BLSH010021146.1:196031-206255 GCA_018402905.1 Glandirana rugosa
TCTGCTCTTTTCCCTCTTTTTCAACTTACCCCTTTCCCCCTAACCGGGGGGGGGGGGGACGAAACTACTCAGCTGAACTCAAACTCAACCCCTTTCCACATCTTGCACATCTTCCACATGTCTGCATTAAATCTTCTTACACTTAATACCCAGGGCTTAAACTCCCCATGGAAAAGACGAAAAGCTTTTCGTACATTCTCCTCACTTAAAGCCCATGTCCTCTGTCTCCAGGAGACTCATTTCACCACATCCTCTGCCCCAAAATACATAAGTCCCGCATATCCCCAGTTTTTCACAGCCTCCGCCAAAACCAAACAACGAGGCGTCTTAATCGCCTTTCATAAAACCACCCCCTTTACCGCGAAAAAATAAATAAGAGATCCCGAGGGAAGATACCTCATTTTAGTTGGCCACCTACTGGATTCACCTGTGACAATATGTTCTCATTATGTACCAAACCGCAATCCAACCCCCTTTCTATCTCACCTATTTCGGGTAATAGAAGCTCATAAAGCAGGCACCCTAATCATTGGTGGAGATTCAAACCAAGTCCTCTTCCCCTTTTTAGATAAATCACCTTACTCTCCCACCACCACCCCTCATAAGCTATCGTTTCAGCAACTTCTACACAGACATTCCTTAACAGATACCTGGCGAGAACATAACCCCACGAAAAAACAGTATACCTTCTACTCACACCCGCACAAGACATTCTCACGCATTGACCACATCTTAGTCCCCGTAGGTACTTTACCACTATTAACTTCCTCCCTCATAATTCCTATCCCATGGTCAGATCATAATGCTGTTTTATCATCTCTGTCCTCCTTAGCCCCACCCCTCACGAAAAGAACCTGGTCACTAAATGACACCCTATTATCTCTCCCCTCCAATATTCAAGAGTTTGATATAGCACTTCAAAACTATATCTCCCTAAACTCCTCTGATGATATCTCTCCACTCCTGCTTTGGGAGGCCCACAAACCTGTCATTCGAGGAACCCTGATTGACCTAGCCTCACGTAAAAAGAAAGAATGACTTTTAAAATTTCAATCACTTGAACGTAACTTCACCCAAGCGCATGAAGAATTTCAAAACCTCCCGACCCCTGCAAAGAAAGACAAATTTGAAAAAGCTAGACTAGAACTGGACCTATTCTTAACAGACTCGGCTGAAAAAGCCCTTAGACGCTTGAGTCACTGCGTCTATACCAAAGCAAACAAACCAGACTCCTTTTTAGCCCTTTCCCTACGCAACCTTGACAAACCCTATAAACCCATTCACTTAAAAATCTCTCCAGACTCCTACACTAGCAATCCCACCAAAATCCTCTGACTCTTTCATAAACACCTGTCCGAACTATATTCCGCAGCGCCTAACAGTAGCGACCCTATCCAAATATCAAATTTCTTAGCCCCCTTTAACCCTCCCTATGCTTACCTCCGCCCAATGAGCTCAATTGGACAAACCAATAACTGACCTAGAGGTGCGAACCGCGATCAAGTCGCTCAAATGTAACAAACGCCTAGGCCCAGACGGCTTTACAGTCAAATATTATAAAAGATTCAGTGATAGGCTGACCCCACTCTTGACAGAGGCCATGAATTCTATCCTCGAAGGCTCAACCTTTACTCCTGACTCTCTAAAAGCTACCATATCCATGATACCAAAACCACAAACAGACAACACCTCCTGCACAAATTTTCCGGCCTATCTCTATATTAAATAATGATATCAAGCTCCTGGCAAAAATTTTGGCCACTAGACTCAATGCACACATTGGCTCTCTAATACATGGGGGCCAAGTAGGCTTTATGCCCTCGAGACAGGCCGGTGATAATGTACGGAGAGTGGCTCTTTTGACACACCTTGCACGCTTGCGTAAAATACCTACCTGCCTTCTCTCTTTAGATATTAAAAAAGCCTTTGATAGCTTATCTTGGCCATATTTATTCTCTGTCCTAAATAAATGGGGACTAGGCCCCCATTTTTTAAAATGGGTACAATCCCTTTACACCACCCCCACAGCCCACTCTCCCCACTATTGTTTGCGCTTGCAATAGAACCGTTGGCCTGGAGAATTCGGGAAGATCCTAATATCAAAGGCCTGGAGTCAGGGGGAATCCATCACAAACTCTGCTTATTTGCAGATGATATCTTAATCTTTCTGACCTCTCCCCTGATCTCCTCGCCAAACCTCTTGAACACACTCAATGACTTTGCCGGAGTCTCCAGGCGAGTGGTCAACACCCACAAATCCAAATTATTAAATATTTCACTCCCACCTTCTCAAAATTCCTCACCTACAAGCTGCCCTACCTTTCTCTTGGGTGCCCTCTACCCTGACCTACTTAGGAATCAAGCTGACCCCTGACCCATCTACCCTGTACTCACCGAACTACCCCCCCATGCTAACCCACTTGACTAAACTGCTGTCATCCTGGACATCCCTCCCCTTATCCTGGTTAGGTCGTATCACTGCAGTTAAAATGGTAGTCCTTCCAAAAATACTTTACCTATTTAGAGTCCTCCCGATTGCAGTGCCACAATATTATTTGCGAATCTTGCAACGTAGAACCCTTAACTTTATATGGGGCAAAATTAAACCCAGAATCTCTAAATCTATACTCTACTTAACTAAATCCCAAGGTGGTTTATTCCTTCCATCATTCACCAAATATTATCAAGCAGCCCAGTTAGCGACTCTCACAAAATACCAAATTTCCCTTATGGGTTTCGCTTGAAGCAGTTGACTGCGACCCCCTTACCACAGCCAACCTACTATGGTTATCACCTAAAGATCGCAAAATTCTCCTCAACCCAATTACCTATCACCCTCTCAGACTATGGGACGTACTTAAATTTAAATATAAATTACAATCTCCACATAACCCTCTCCTCTCTTATTTCTGCAACCCCTCCTTTTACTCAGCCTGGGAATCCCCAGCCTCTTTTCGCAAATGGACTGAAGCAGGCCTCATACGAGCATACTCCTTCACCACTCCGGACACTTTGATTCCTTTTCCGACCCTCTCCACCACTTATGGCCTCCCTAATTCTGAACTGTTTCGCTTCCTACAACTAAAACACTTTTACATACCCTGTGTCCGCTCCAATACCTCTATACCACACAAATCCATTTACGAACAAGCATGTGATAAAGACCCACACATGCGTGGGCTCATCTCTCAGCTCTATATCCTTCTCTTGGACCCCCCACCACACACGTTCCTTCCTTATGTTTCTAAATGGGAATCAGATTTAAACATACAGTTGGAGGCAACACAATGGAGAGACATCTGACTTGCCACCAAATCAGCGTCTCCGAATATGATTGCCTTGGAGGCTAACTATAAAGTCCTCTTCAGATGGTACCTAGTACCATCCTGGATAGCCAGATGCTTCCCCACATACCCCCCCAATTGCTTCCACGGCTGTCTATTTGGTGGAAGTGTCCCCTTATCCAACGTTTCTGGTCTGAAATCTTTCTTATTATCACAAAATTAATCAATCAACCTCTAAACCCCAGTCCAGAAGTGGCCTTACAAACCCCAGAAGTCACAAAAAGACAATTTAAACTTTTACAACAAATCACAACGGCCGCAAAGCAAACTATTGCAAAGGCTTGGAAAACTCCCTTTCTGCCTATCCCAGAGACCAAACATAGAGTCACTAAGGCTATGATGCATGCCAAGATTGAGGCCACGATTCTAGACACTATCCCTAAATTCGACCGAATTTGGCAGCCCTGGGTACGCCATTTCCTCCCAACAGACTTTGACACCAACCTACTTCTCCCTTGACTCCACAACAGAAAATGTGTCACATCCTCAGCATCCACATCTCTCAGCTGAGCCATCGTCCTCCCCGGTTATACTCCACTCTTCTCTCTCTTCTATCCTTTATTCCCACCCCCTCTCTCCCCTCCTTCTATCTCTTCCCCCTTTTCTGATTCCTTCATTTTTCCTTTAATCTCCCCAATGAGAACTTTTACATCATATAGTCTCATGAATCCGATGTCAGGTAGTTTCCCTCCTCAGGTTACTTTTGTAACTAACACACAAAACCTCAAATACCTAAACTTAATGAGTACCATGTCTAATTTAAAACTTTATAACTTGCCATTGTGTATAGTACATGAGTGTTGACCCTGTTCTGGAGCCATGAGACTGCTTCTATTATGTTTACTTTTATTGTACTCTTACTCTTATGTAAAAGTCTGCATGTTAGCTCGGCCACGTGGCCACTCTGTACTTCGCAATAAAATCTTTGAACAAAAAAAAAGACCATAAGCAAAATCATATATTGCCAGATTCCAGCGATCCAGTGTAAGTAAACCATACTCTTCACCCAGGTGCACACCCCCATTGACAAGCCACTTACCCGCAAGTAAGACCTCAAGGATGGAGGTCTGGCTGCGCTTTTAGGAGATAACCCACTGGGATTGATAGATGGATATACTGTATAATGTGATCCAGGACCACAGGTGAAAAACATTCAAACGACCAAGGCAATCCATGTATAAAACTCAGTATAAAATAATGGCAAAGGAGGATCTCATAGTGTAGTATTTTGTGAAATCTAGCATTTAAGGTTAAAACTACTTACAATAGACAGGTATAAAATCACGTGTAACATGGATAATCAAGATCAGCACCCCAGTGGGCGTGATGACGTCACCTGGAGCTCCATCCTATGTGTTTCATCCAATAGAACGTTGTAAATGGGACAATGGAGACTCCATGTGTGTGTGTGTACATGTGCGGACAGGGATTTGAAATTTTTATTTATTATTTTCCTAATTATATTTTGCATTGTTCAATATACTACTATTACATGGGGACTAATATGTCTCCCATATAACAGTAGCGACAGGTACTCTTTACTGAGAAATCAATGTTCTGTTGATGTCTTCTTATTCTGCAGGTACCTGGCTTCTGAGCCAGCATTTTGATAGCTTTGAACTCAGAAGTGCTCAAGGCTACAGTTTCAGTGGGAGATATCAGGAAACAGAGGTTTCTTGATCTCCTTCACCCCCTCGACATCCTGAATTTCTCCGTGGTTGTGCCAGTTGCACTGAGAAGCCAGGAAAGCCTTGAAAAATGGGGATCGGAAAGCATAGAATAGGTGCTGACATGTAGAAGCAAAAAGATAGGGGGAAGCATCCAACAAAAGGGATTTTTAAGGCATATACGGACAAAAATGGTTGGAACAACAAAGGTATATAGAAAAAGTCAATATTTATTAACACTTAGAATAAAAGTGCCTTGAAACATCAAGGACCAATATAGAAAATTCACAGTAACAGAGGTGAAGTGGATGACAGTACATATCAGATAGCATGGGCTAGGCAGATACATTAAGACCTTCTGAGTGTAGAAGGGCTATGAAACGTTCAACGCATTTCAAGATAACCGAAGGATAAAAGCTCTTCTTCATGGATGTTCACAGATTACATAGGAGGAGCTCTAAAATAGAGACAGTACAATAAATATATGACATATAGAACAACCACTGCATATAAATACATTGTGTATCACTCATTTAGAAAATATGATTTGGACACTAACCATATTGAATGGAGCAACAGGATACATCTCAACAGCCCAACCAAATAACGGGAGGGAAGAATAACAAAAAGGAAATGTAAAGTGCGATGATAGGGACCACAGTTAAAAGTTGATAGAGACAGCTGGCTGAACCCAATCAGTGCAGGTGTGTGTCATGAAACAGGAGCCAGGTACAGCACCTGTATGCTAACCCTGTCACTCCAAGATGTGCCCACTGGGGGTGCACTTGAGGGGAGCCCCGACTACTCGCATTCGGACCAAAAAGAGACCACTGCATAACAGAACAAAAAGCAGAAAACAAAATAATAGTAATAATAATAAATGGACCTCTGGATATTTAATATTTAATAATGGCCCCATGATGGTCATATTAGCAAACATGGTGCCCTATAAATAAGTGGCAGCATAACTTACTCACATCTGTATATGCTGGACTAAAGCCAACCAGGGGCACGTCCAAAGTATCCAAAGAGGTCACTCTGGTTGAATATTTGCCAGTGGGGACCAGGATACAAGCCAACAACAAAACAAAAACCAAAAGCCATAGCAAGCCACAGAATAGAAGAGATCTATATTAGTGTTATAGTTAAATAGCAGTGTCTCAGAAAGAAGGTCCGATGTGTAAGGGAGAGGATTTACCCATTGATCGGTAAAAGCATAGAGATGCAGCGCAGTAGCTGCAAAATGGAGCTCGGTCATGCAGCATGAAGCTTGAACAGACCGGCACCATTATAGGAGTATAGGAAGGATGCTAGAGGACCAATCATGTACAAGGCATGAGGTCACACAGCCCAGAGTCCAATCAGATCTGTGCTGGCAGTGAAACCTGTCCATGCCCCCCCGAGCCGAGAGTGCGCCACATCACCACATCCCGAAGTGGCGTGGTGCATCTTCTGCCCACCGGCGAAAGAGGCAGTGGTAAGCAAGCAAGAAAAATGGGAGAGAGGGGGGACAAAGAATCTCCAAGCAATGGCATGATGCAGCCGCTGACGGAGAGAAGTCCTGGCCCTCCCAGATTGATAAGCTCTTCACTGACCACCGCTCCGAGCAATGGAGCCACCGGTCCCAAGTCCCCATGGACATGGGAACAGAGGCATCGGCGGCCCACGTGCACCGGGCATACACATCAGAGGATCGGGGCAGACACACTATAACCTGCACGGAGATGGCAACCAAAGCTAAAATACAAAAAGGGTATATACAGTATCTCACAAAAGTAAGTACACCCCTCACATTTTTGTAAATATTTTATTATATCTTTTCATGTGACAACACTGAAGAAATGACACTTTGCTACAATGTAAAGTAGTGAGTGTACAGCTTGTATAACAGTGTAAATTTGCTGTCCTCTGAAAATAACTCAACACACAGCCATTAATGTGTAAACCGCTGGCAACAAAAGTGAGTACACCCCAAGTGAAAATGTCCAAATTGGGCCCAGTTAGCTATTGTCCCTCCCCAGTATCACATGACTTGTTAGTGTTACAAGGTCTGAGTTGTGAATGGGAAGCAGGTGTGTTTAATTTAGTATTATCGCTCTCGCTCTCTCATACTGGTCATTGAAAGTTCAACGTGACACCTGGTGGCAAAGAACTCTCTGAGGATCTTAAAAAAGAATTATTGCTCTACCTAAAGATTGCCTAGGCTATAAGAAGATTGCCAAGACCATGAAACTGAGCTGTAGCACAGTGGCCAAGACCATACAGCGGTTTAGCAAGACAGGTTCCACTCAGAACACGCCTCTCCATGGTCGACCAAAGCAGTTGAGTGCACGTGCTCAGCGTCATATCCAGAAGTTGGCTTTGGGAAATAGATGTATGAGTGCTGCCAGCATTGCTGCAGAGATTGAAGGGGTGGGGGGTCAGCCTGTCAGTGCTCAGACCATACGCTGCACACTGTATCAAATTGGTCTGCATGGATGTCATTCCAGAAGGAAGCCTCTTCTAAAGATGATGCAGAAAGAAAGCCCGTAAACAGTTTGCTGAAGACAAGCAGACTAAGGACATGGATTACTGGAAACATGTCCTGTGGTCTGATGAGACCATAATAAACTTATTTGGTTCAAATGGTGTCAAGGGTATGTGGCTGCAACCAGGTGAGGAGTACAAACACAAGTGTGTCTTGCCTATAGTCAAGCATGGTGGTGCAAGTGTCATGGTCTGGGGCTGCCTAAGTGCTGCCGGCACTGGGGAGCTACAGTTCATTGAGGGAGCCATGAATGCCAACATGTACTGTGACATACCGAAGCAGAGCATGATTCCCTCCCTTAAGAGACTGGGCCGCAGTTGATAATGACCCAAAACTAGAGTTGAGCGAACCCGAACTGTAAAGTTAGTGTTCGTACCGAACTTCAGGGTGTCCGGGTTCGGGACACGGACACCCTGAAGTCCGGTACGAACACGAACTCTACAGTTCGGGTTCGCTCAACTCTCCTCACATTTGAGAAAAAGTCCAAGTTCGGTTTTGGGGTTTGGGAATTTTTTCGCACCTTTTGAATAGCTGCAGGGAAGCAAATAAACAAGCGTTTCACTTGTTTGCCCTTAGAAGGCATCACAGCCATGCCTACTAATAACAAGGCTGTGATTGGCCAGTGCATCATGTGACCCAGCCTCTATATGAGTATGTCAGAACTCTCTCAGGCTAGAGTAGGGAGAGGATGCTGCCACCGCTGTGAGGGACAGATTACCGTTATAAAATCATCCCATACTAGTATAGGCAGAGGTTCCTGCCGCCGCTGTGAGGGACAGATTAGCGTTATAAAATCATCCAATACTGGTATAGGAAGAGGTTCCTGCCGCTGGTGTGAGAGATAGAATAGCATTATAAAATCATCTCATACTGGTATAGGGAGAGATTCCTGCCGCTGGTTTGAGGGATAGATTAGCGTTATAAAATCATCTCATACTGGTATAGGGAGAGGTTCCTTCTGCTGGTGTGAGGGATAGATTAGCGTTATAAAATCATCTCATACTGGTATAGGGAGAGGTTTCCTCTGCTGGTGTGAGGGAAAGATTATCGTTATTAAATCATATCATACTGGTATAGGGAGAGGTTCCTGCTGCTGGTGTGAGGGACAGATTACCGTATAAAATCATCTCATACTAGTATAGGGAGAGGTTCCTGCTGTTGGTGTGGGGGACAGATTACCTTTATAAAATCATCTCATACTGGTATAGGGAGAGGTTCCTGTCGCTGGTGTGAGGGACAGATTAGCATTATAAAATAATCTCATACAGGTAAAGGGAGAGGTTCCTGCTGCTGGTGTGAGGGACAGATTAGAGTTATAAAATCATCTCATACTGGTATAGGGAGAGGTTCCTGCCACTGGTGTGAGGGATAGATTGGCGTTATAAAATCATCTCATACTAGTATAGGGAGAGGTTCCTGCCGATTGTGTGAGGGATAGATTAGCGTTATAAAATCATCTCATACTGGTACAGGTTCCTGCCACTGGTGTGAGGGACAGATTAGCGTTATAAAATCATCTCATACTGGTATAGGGAGAGGTTCCTGCTGGTGTGAGGGATAGATTAGCGTTATAAAATCAACTCATACTAGTATACGGTGAGGTTCCTGCCACTGGTGTGAGGCATAGATTAGCGTTATAAAGTCATCTCACACTGGTATAGGTTCCTGCCACTGGTGTGAGGGACAGATTAGCGCTATAAAATCATCTCATACTAGTATAGGGAGAGTTTACTGCTGCTGGTGTGAGGGACAGATTACCGTTATAAAATCATCTCATACTAGTATAGGGAGAGGTTCCTGCCGCTGGTGTGAGGGATAGATTAGCATTATAAAATCATCTCATACTGCAATAAGGAGAGGTTCTTGCCGCTGGTGTGAGGGACAGATTAGCGTTATAAAATCATCCAATACTGGTATAGGGAGAAGTTCCTGCCGCTGGTGTGAGGGATAGATAAGCATTATAAAATCATTGCACACTGGTATAGGGAGAGGTTCCTGCCGCTGGTGTGAGGGATAGATTAGCGTTATAAAATCATCTCATACTAGTATAGGGAGAGTTTCCTGCCGCTGGTGTGAGGGATAGATTAGTGTTATAAAATCATCTCATACTGGTATAGGTTCCTGCCACTAGTGTGAGGGATAGATTAGCATTATAAAATCATCTCATACTGGTATAGGGAGAGATTCCTGCCGCTGGTTTGAGGGATAGATTAGCGTTATAAAATCATCTCATAATGGTATAGGGAGAGTTTCCTGCCGCTGGTGTGAGGGATAGATTAGCGTTATAAAATCATCTCATACCGGTATAGGTTCCTGCCACTGGTGTGAGGGACAGATTACCGTTATGAAATCATCTCATACTGGTATAGGGAGAGGTTCCTGCCGCCGCTGTGAGGGACAGATTAGCGTTATAAAATCATCCAATACTGGTATAGGGAGAGGTTCCTGCCGCTGGTGTGAGGGATAGATTAGCATTATAAAATCATCTCATACCGGTATAGGTTCCTGCCACTGGTGTGAGGGACAGATTACCGTTATGAAATCATCTCATACTGGTATAGGGAGAGGTTCCTGCCGCCGCTGTGAGGGACAGATTAGCGTTATAAAATCATCCAATACTGGTATAGGGAGAGGTTCCTGCCGCTGGTGTGAGGGATAGATTAGCATTATAAAATCATCTCATACT
>BLSH010021146.1:227499-246288 GCA_018402905.1 Glandirana rugosa
ATGGTCTGGTGTAGGGAGAGGTTCCTGCTGCTGGTGTAAGGGACAGATTACCGTTATAAAATCATCTCATACTGGTGTAGGGAGAGGTTCCTGCTGCTGGTGTGAGGGACAGATTACCGTTATAAAATCATCTCATACTGGTATAAGAAGAGGTTCCTGCTGCTGGTGTGAGGAACAGATTACCTTTATAAAATCATCTCATATTGGTGTAGGGAGAGGTTCCTGCTGCTGGTGTGAGGGACAGATTAGCGTTATAAAATCATCTCATACAGGTAAAGGGAGAGGTTCCTGCTGCTGGTGTGAAGGACAGATTACCGTTATAAAATCATCTCATACTGGTATAGGAAGAGGTTTCTGCTGCTGGTGTGAGGAACAGATTACCTTTATAAAATCATCTCATACTGGTGTAGGGAGAGCTTCCTGCTGCTGGTGTGAGGGACAGATTAGCGTTATAAAATCATCTCATACTGGTATAGGGAGAGCATCCCACTGCTGGTCTGGGGGACAGATTAGCGTTACAAAATCAACTCATACTGGTATAGGGAGAGGTTCCTGCTGCTGGTTTGAGGGACAGATTACCTTTATAAAATCATCTCATACTGTTATAGGGAGAGGTTCCTGCTGCTGGTGTGAGGAACAGATTAGCATTATAAAATCATCTCATACTGGTATAGGGAGAGGTTACTGCTGCTGGTGTGAGGGATAGATTAGTGTTATAAAATCATCTCATAATAGTATACAGAGAGATTCCTGCTGCTGGTGTGAGGGATAGATTAGCGTTATAAAATCATCTCAAACTGGTATAGGTTCCTGCCACTGGTGTGAGGGACAGATCAGCGCTATAAAATCATCTCAAACTGGTATAGGGAGAGTTTCCTGCCACTGGTGTGAGGGACCGATTAGCGTTATAAAATCATCTCATGCTAGTATAGGGAGAGGTTCCTGCCGCTGGTGTGAGGGATAGATTAGCGTTATAAGATAATCTCATACTAGTATAGGGAGAGTTTCCTGAAGCTGATGTGAGGGATAGATTAGGGTTATAAAATCATCTTATACTGGTATAGGGAGAGGATCAAGCCGCTGATGTGAGGGATAGATTAGCGTTATAAAATCATCTCATACTAGTATACAGAGAGATTCCTGCTGCTGGTGTGAGGGATGGATTAGCGTTATAAAATCATCTCATACCGGTATATGTTCCTGCTGTTGGTGTGAGGGACAGATTAGCGTTATAAAATCATCTCATACTGGTATAGGGAGAGCTTCCTGCTGCTGGTGTGAGGGATAGATTAGCATTAAAGAATCATCTCATACTAGTATAGGGTGAGGTTCCTGCCGCTGGTGTGAGGGATAGATTAGCGTTATAAAATCATCTCATACTGGTATACGTTCCTGCCACTGGTGTGAGGGATAGATTAGCGTTATAAAATCATCTCATACTGGTATAGGGAGAGGTTCCTGCCACTGGTGTGAGGGATAGATTAGCGTTATAAAATAATCTCATACTAGCATAGGGAGAGGTTCCTGACGCTGATGTGAGGGATAGATTAGTGTTATAAAATCATTTCATACTGGTATAGGTTCCTGCCACTGGTGTGAGGGACAAATTAGCGTTATAAAATCATCTCATACTGGTATAGGGAGAGGTTCCTGCCGCTGGTGTGAGGGAAAGATTAGCGTTATAAAATCATCTCATACTGGTATAGGTTCCTGCCACTGGTGTGAGGGACAGATTAGCGGTATAAAATCATCTCATACTGGTATAGGGAGAGGTTCCTGCTGCTGGTGTGAGGGACAGATTACCGTTATAAATTCATCTCATACTGGTATAGGGAGAGGTTCCTGCTGCTGGTGTGAGGGACAGATTACCGTTTATAAAAAATTAGATTTTTTTAAAAAAAAAGATTACAAAAAATATGTATAAAAATGTATATAAAAAATTTATGAAGAAGAATATAAAAAGGAGAAGAAAATAAATAAAGGTAAATGAATAAAATTCTTAAAAAACTTCATAAAAGTCTTTCGAAAATTCTTTAGAGTGTTACTTAATCTTTTGAAATTTATTTGGAGGAGAATGATAATGAACCTAATTGGCAACTAGATGGACTCTACTAGATCAGCTACATTACAGGAGAATGTTCTGAGCCAACCTCACAAGGAAGAAATCGCATATGACTCAAAACACCTCCTGTCCTAAATACCCCCATGTAACCTCATAACCCTGGGGTTGGGCCATGCACATCATCTCGAATGGCCATCACCAATCCGAAAGAAAACAATTTATATCCAGTTCAACATTGAGGCCCAGTGGATCCAAAGTGCCCATTCTATGGATCCACTGGGTCTCATTCTGTGAGACAGCTCTAGTGAGGTTAATACCCTTCCAGTGGCCCTCTATTCGATCAATACCACAAAAGCTCAATTGACTTGGATCTCTGTTGTGCACAAGCCTAAAGTGGTTAGATAGACTGTGATGTCTAAAACCTTTCTTGATGTTGTAGACATGCTCTCTTAACCGATCTCTAAGCCTGCGTGTAGTTCGTCCAATGTATTGGAGACCACATGTACATGTAAGGAGATAGGTGACATGGGTGCTTTCACAGGTTATGAACTTCCTAATAGCATATGACTTTCCCATAGATGTAGATGCAAACTCAGCTGTTTTCCGCTTTCTAAAAGCTGAAATCCTACATATCACGCACCTCCCACAACTATAGAAACCCACCTGATCAAGGAAGGTACAGGTCTTAACCGGTGGGTCCACAACGTTGGGGGCTAGTTTAAGACGCAAGGGTGGCGGTTTTTTATATATAAACAGGGGCCTTTCAGGTAAAATACCAGCAAGGTCACTGTCTCTACGCAGCAAAGGCCAGTGTCTTTTGAAGATCTTTTCAAACTGTCTGTACTCTCTGAAGAAACCTGTCATAAAGGATATGCCATAGTCCTTCTTTTCTTTTTCCACTTTTTTAAGCAATGTTTCTCTATCTAAATTTCTGACCGAATCTTTAGTGGTTTCAAGGGAAGATCTCTTGTATCCCTTTTGTACAAACCTTTCCAAAATGATATCGTCCTGTTGGTCATAATCTGTTATGGAATCACAGTTACGTCGGATCCTTAGCATTTGCCCCTTGGGGATACCCTCTAGCCATCTGGGGTGATGGCAACTCCCCAAGGGTATATGCCCATTACGATCTACTTCCTTAAAAAACGTACGAGTCAAGAGTCTGTCACCTTGTTTATAGATAGTTAGGTCAAGATAATTGATGACACTATCATGAATTTGCTCAGAAAAGGAGATACCCAGAGGATTGTTGCCCATGGACTCCAAAAACTAAGCCAAGGTCTCTCTGGGTCCAGCCCATACTATCAAAATATCATCTATATATCTCCTGTACAATTTGAGACATGCATGGGGGTTCTCAAATATGGCCCTCTCCTCCCACCAACTCATAAAGATGTTAGCCACCGAGGGCACATATTTGGCCCCCATAGCAACCCCTTTTATTAGTTTGAGATACTTTTTATCGAACCAGAAAAAATGATGGCTCATGGCCAGCTCTGATAATTCTAACAAGAAAGACTTCTGCTCCTCCGCCAGGGGATATATTGGGTATCTGGTAGGACTATGGGAATATTCGTAATTACTCCCATATTCCCCAGAGGGACCATTCCATGGGTAGTGGGGGGAATGGTAAGCCCCACGTCCCAAGGGACCGAACCTATTGGACGTGGGTACCGCGTATTGGGGGGTCCTGGGAACATTTGTGTATCCCACATGTGATTGCGAGGGGCGCTTCTCGCCACCCCTCGGAGTACCCATGTGGGCAGGCGTGGATACCTCAGCAGGGGGTGCAACAGTGCCCTGGTCCATGGCAGTAATCTCACCCTCCGCCTGGTCACCACCACTATTGTTCTGCCATTTATGCACCTTATTGGTCTTATAATCATTAGTGTCTCTAATGTATTTTTTCATCTTTTTCTTTTGGGTATCTCTATCCAATTTGCCTGCAAAGTCCTGTAATTGTTTTATTTTTTCTTTGTATTCTCCTGTTTCAGATAAAGGCTCTATCTTGGATTTAATGACATTGATAGATGCCTCCAGATTTTTTAGTTTGCACTCTTTCCTAGAAATCAACATTTCCATTAGCCTTTTCTCTGTACGATTAAAAAAATTAAACCAACGCACACAGGAGATGTCCTACAAATTATTGACGAACTGGTACGCCACCCCTACCAAGCTGAAAAAATGGTACCCCCAATCCTCAGACATATGCTGGCGATGTGGGCGAGACACGGGCTCACTAACACACATTTGGTGGTCCTGTGATGCCATTACTCCATACTGGAACAAAGTGAAGGACATAATAAAGCACATTACAGAGACCAATATAGATCTCACACCGGCTTGTTGCCTACTCCACATCAAGTCCGGCTCAATGAGACACTACAAACGCTCGATAGTAAGACATCTCCTCAATGCTGCCAAGCTGCTGATTCCCAGATACTGGAAATCTATATGCACCCCGACAGTCGCAGAGTGGTTACGAGAAATAGATACGATTTACCAAATGGAAGAACTAGTAGCCATAGCAAACGACACAGTGGAAAGATACCACACACAATGGTCTCCTTGGATCATTTATCGCTACTCCACCCAATTCACCCAAGCTTTGCATTCTTAACGGTGTCATTACTAGCACTACCAAAAACTTACCGCCATTGCCCTTCCCCAGACTACAAGGCCAACCTGCATACTAAAAACCTGCTCAGCACCACAAACTGTGCAACCATATTAAAGTCCGCTGCTTAGACCCACATCTTTCTACCGACATGCCGGTGGGATGGGGCGGCCCCCCACCTTGTGACACAGATTGCTCCCACATGGGGTGTCACCCGGTGGCAGGGTCTTAGCCCCCACCCCCCCCACTGCTCTAAGATGTAGAGCTGCATGCTAAACACAACAGTGGGCTGCTTTAATCTCACTCCCATGATGGGTCATGACAACTCATCTGTTCCCATTCAATGGACTCAATTATAACTGATGATTTATATGTAGAGATTGACACGTACGTTCTACTTATATGCGTGTGAAATGTATATCCTACTGACTGGTATGACCTGTATACCTTGCTTGTTAAAACAATAAAAATTTTTTGCAATGAAAAAAAAAAAAATTAAACCAGTCTTTCTCATACTGTTGGCCATCAAGGCCATCATTAGGTGCCAAATCCCACCTTAGTCTTCTAGGGGTAATACTGTCTTTGATGTATTTAGACAAAGGGAAAACATCCCACCAACCCCTGATCTGTTTGTCCAGGGCATTCTTCAATTGTTTGAAGTCCTGGCCAAGATCTAGGTGGTCTGTGGGTTGTGAAAAGAATTCATCTGCATCCAGTTGTCTACTGGCAATAAAATTAAATACTTCCATTTTATAGTCTGGTGATCCCAGAAATATTGTGGCAATCACTCTTATAGGGGCAGCTGTACTCAGGTAAATACCTGCCGATAACAATACTTAAAGAAACAAACAGCGCTTCCTCTACTAGTGAGTAAATAATAAGTGCGTGTATTAAAACATATATATATGTATGTGTACCCACTACGGGCACACCTACATGGAATGGGGGGCAGCTTCCCTCAGATATACATCTGCTATAAGAATAAATGGATGGTCATAGATAGCGCCTCCCCTCAAAATACATAACAAATAAATAAGTAAACAAACATATAATTAATTGAATGAGTGTCCATTCATGACCAACCATTACATGATTGCTCCAAAAAAAGGAAAAGAAAAAAAAGTGTCATATAAATCAGTTTACAAGTGACATGGTGCTTGAAGGTGCTCATTAAAGTGCTCAAATATCATTCCAAGTGAGGCGTGCAAAACTGTGCCGAACCCCTTTGTGTCCCCACTCACCAAAAATTATTGACCAACTGCTTTTCAGTCAGAGGTCAAAACAGGCTTGTGTCAGTGGGGAGAGACAGCAGGAAAAAACCGGACACTGGTTAATGGACCTCAATCTTCATACACGGGAGTAACGTCTAGATGGCTCAAGAACAGAAATATCCTCATGTGTAGACCATAAAAAACACTTTATTGCACAAAGCAGAGAGCTACTAACAAGCTGATATAAAAAGCCTGTTTGACAATGAGATATCCACAGCGGCGTGCGTTCCACACTCTCCCTCCACTCGGACCGGAAGTGGCGTAGACGGCTGCGGCGACCAGAAATTACGTCAACGCGTTTCACCCTTGTGATAGGGCGTCATCGCGGACGAAGATACCGGCCACAACAGCTCGTTTATATCAAGCACAACAGAGATCCAAGCCAATTGAGCTTTTGTGGTATTGATCGAATAGAGGGCCACTGGAGGGGCATTAACCTCACTAGAGCTGTCTCGCAGAATGAGACCCAGTGGATCCATAGAATGGGTACTTTGGATCCACTGGGCCTCAATGTTGACCTGGATATAAATTGTTTTCTTTCGGATTGGTCATGGCCAGTCAAGATGATGTGCATGGCCCAACCCCAGGGTTATGAGGTTATATGGGGGTATTTAGGATAGGAGGTGTTTTGAGTCATATGCAATTTCTTCCTTGTGAGGTTGGCTCAGAACATTCTCCTGTAATGTAGCTGATCTAGTAGAGTCCATCTAGTTGCCAATTAGGTTCATTATTATTCTCCTCCAAATAAATTTCAGAAATTAGATATTTTTATATACATTTTTATGCATATTTTTTGTAATGTAAAATAAGTAATTTAATTTAATGTAATTTTATATTTGAGTATGTATACATACTTTCCTATATTGTAGTTGTTTTTTCCATTAGCTTCCCAATCAGGGAAATAATATTGTATTTTAATTTAATTTGATTGTTTTAAGCCTGGATTGTGTTTCTGCGGTTTGTGTTTCATCTTCTCACCACTGGAAGGCCCTTAGTGTGGCATGTTAGACGGCTTTCCAACATTTATGACTGGATCTTTTTGTTTAGTGTTCTGATTGGCTCTTGCCATCGGACTGGGCTTTTTTTTTTTTATATAAACGAGCTGTTGTGGCCAGTATCTTCGTCCGTGATGACGCCCTATCACGAGGGCGAAATGCGCTGACGTCATTTCCGGTCGCCGCAGCCGTCTATGCCACTTCCGGTCCGAGTGGAGGGAGAGTGTGGAACGCACGCCGCTGTGGATATCTCATTGTCAAACAGACTTTTTATATCAGCTATCTTGTAAGTAGCTCTCTGCTTTGTGCAATAAAGTGTTTTTTATGGTCTACACATGAGGATATTTCTGTTCTTGAGCCATCTAGACGTTACTCCCGTGTATGAAGATTGAGGTCCATTATCCAGTGTCCGTTTTTTTCCGGGATTGCAGTAGCAAAGTGTAGAAGCTGACATCTGTCATTCTGGATACAATGCTATATACTCAACTCTGTTAATACTCCAGATAATCATGGGGCCTTTGGTCAAACTTCAAACAATCAACAAGAAGAAATAGCAAATGTGGCTAAAGTCAGATCCATGTGATAAGAACTTTGAACCGAAAAAATGTATTTTTAGGTGAAAAATTACACATATACTGTATATTTTATTGCATTGTTGTCAATGCAAAAAGGGGCCCATGCATTAGGATAAACATATTAATTGTATTATCACTTTTTGGGCTTAGATTATTCCTATGAATATTAACCGAAAAGCCAGAAGATGTATGACAGATAAAGGGGAAAACATGTAATAATGTCACCCAAAACTATTTACTTTAAGTTGATGTGTGATGGAGTAGGCTGTATGCAGAATGTATTTGTTTTTGAAGTCCCATTGTAAAGATATAGACCTTTAAAAGCATCTCTGACTACCTTCTGCTCTTAATTATCATGTGAATGTGAACAGTAAATTATACAGTAAGTGAAGTCAAAATCATATCGGAGCTGCAAAGGTAATAAACATATTCTTACATAGACTGTCACATCACTATCCATCCAAAAATCAGAAGTTTCATAAACAATGTTTGATATTTTACTAGAAAAATATTATAACTGAAAGTCCTTGCTAAAAGGTATGGCCACTTAAAAGTGTGTGCTGTCCTTGACAGTCTGAAGTATGTACCATGTCTAAAGTTGGACAAATAGTATGCAAATTTTGGAAAGTTCCCTTCCGTTTATTTTTTTTTTTTTTTTCAATCTAACAGCATGTGGCCAACTTAAAACAGATTTGTTTTGAAATGTTGGTACGACATAAACAAAATTATCACACAGACTTACCTGCTGTAGACAAAGCGATAAAAAGGGTGGCTACTGTATAAAATAATCTAGAAAACAAGAATTATTTGTCAGTTTCATAACCCAGAAAATTTACTAACCCTAAATATTACTTCTTACACAACCTTTTGTACTGTAACTTACTTTATTGAGCAGTGTACAGAGCAGTGCTGATTTAAAAAATTAAGTAAGTCATATGGCCAATTAAATTTACCAGGAATTTGATGAGTTAAAGTGAACTTTTCTTTTTCTAAAATGTATTCTTCACATTAATTAGAAGTGGACATGCCAGCATTACCAAGTTACATAATTATGTAACTTACACAATTATGTAATTATGTTAAATAAATGATCCCTCCGCAAAAGGTGAGATCACAGGGTCTCTAGCTACTATGAGCATTGGTTGGGATTTTACATAATAATACATTTCCCCTCGCTGTGCTATCACCCCAAAAAACCTGTGAAGTATAATTATATGAAAAGCCGTTGCAAAGTTAACATGATTACATGCAGTGTTAAATAGTGTCTTAATACAAACACAATTATAATTTGTCCAAAGTAAATAATCTTCTAAATGCAGTCCTTGTGTGTTAGATTCATAATAGTGAAAAAAGTTAATTTTTCCAGGAATCTTTAGGTAAATTTCCCCTGTACAAATCATTAGTAAGACCTCATCTGGAATACGCAGTTCAGTTTTGGGCACCAGTTCTCAAAGAGGATATCGGGGAACTGGAAAAAATGCAGAGAAGGGCAACCAAACTGATAAGAGACATAGAGGAGCCCAGCTATGAGGATAGATTAGAGGAACTGAATTTGTTCTCTCTTGAGAAGAGGAGATTTAGGGGGGATATGATCAACATGTACAAATACATAAGGGGTCCATATAGTAAACTTGGTGTTGAGTTATTCACTTTAACCTCTACAGATCAGTGTTATAGCCGAAAGACAGCTACAGCGCAAATCTAAATTGCCGGGGGGAAGTCCATGGACATCGGCCCCTGTGCACGCTCCCGGCGCATACTCACAGGCGGCGACGGCGCGCGTGGCCCCCACGTGGACTTGATGTCCACTCGTGACCTGCAATCGCCTGTCAGAGCTGCAGAATGGGAAACCATTCTCCGTTCTGTGAAGGGGGACATAACAGATCTACTGATCCCTGTGATCGGGATCAGTGAGATCTGTTATGTCCCGGCCAGGCCCGCCCCCTCACAGTTAGAACACAATGAGGAAACACAGTTAACCCCTTTACTGCCCTCTTAGTGTTAACCCCTTCACTGCCAATGACATTTATACAGTAATCGGTAGATATTTAAATTTCTGATCGCTGTATAAATGTCATTGGTCCCAAAAAAGTGTCAAAAATGTCCGACATGTCCACTGCAATGTCGCAGTCCCGATAAACATCGCAGATCACCGCTATTACTAGTAAAAAAAAAGTAATAAAAACACCATAAATAAATTCCCATAGTTTGTAGACGTGATAACTTTTGCACAAACCAATCAATATACGCCGATTGCGATTTTTTTTTTTTTTTACCAAAAATATGTAGAAGAATATATATCTGCCTAAACTGATGACTATTTTTTTTTTTGGATATTTATTATAGCAAAAAGTAAAACATATTGTTCTTTTTTCAAAATTGTCGCATTTGTTTGTTTATAGCGCAAAAAATAAAAACGGCAGAGGTGATCAAACCAAAAGAAAGCTCTATTTGTGGGGAAAAAAATGATAAAAATCTAGTGTGGGTACAACGTCGCACGACCGCACAATTGTCATTCAAAATGCGACAGCACTGAAAGCTGAAAATTGGTCTGGGCAGGAGGGGGGTTTAAGTGCCCAGTAAGCAAGTGGTTAAAATCATCACAGAGGACAAGCGGGCACTCTTTACGACTAGAGGAAAAGAGATTTCGTCTTCAAATACAGAAAGGTTTCTTCACAGTAAGAGCTGTGAAAATGTGGAATAGACTCCCTCCAGAGGTTCTGGCCAGCTCAGTAGATTGCTTTAAAAAAGGCCTGGATTTTTTCCTTAATGTACATAATATAACTGGGTACTGACATTTATAGGTAAAGTTGATCCAGGGAAAATCCAATTGCCTCTCGGGGGATCAGGAAAGAATTTTTCCCCTGCTGTAGCAAATTGGATCATGCTTTGCTGGGGTTTTTTGTCTTCTTCTGGTTCAACAGTAGGATTGTGTACAGTATATGGGATTGTATAATTTTTTTTTTTTTTAATGGTTGAACTAGATGGACATGTGTCTTTTTTCAACCTGTTTAACTATGTAGCTATGTAACTATGCAAGATAAAGTCCACTGGCAGTGATGTATGCCACACACTTTCACCACTGCATTTAAATTATCCAAATTCTGGTGCTCTCTTTGTGCTCTCTGTCCACCTTCAGAAAAATATGCTCACCAGATGCAGTATGAGGGACCTTAAAGGGACCTTACCCTCAGCAACCCATGTGACTATAGAGTCATACATGAGGGAGTATACACAGTGGCAAATGACAGCCCACTCCCTCCCTCCTCCTCCATGACCACTAACCAGCTAAACACAATGGGGATGGGATATTTCATGTAGACTGATGGTGGCTTCACCTCCCTCTTATTCTAAGACACTGGAGGGGCGTGACACAGCCTGTGACTGGCATAACTCCACCCACACCATGTTATTGGCAAAAAATAATAAAGATTTGATTTTAAATATATATTTGTATGACAATTTAAAACAGTTTATTAATATTAATGATTTATTTTTACTCTGTATTCCAAAGGCCGTTTTTTTTATTTTGAGCATGTGACCAGCAGTAGAGGACAAGACGCTCCTCCTGCTTATGTGTTCCTGCAGAACGGCAGGGAAATAGCTGGGCCATGTGACAGCTGTATATCGATTAGGAAAAATGTACTTGGATGTTTGTTTTTTAATTAAAATAATTACAGTGCAATCATCGATATACAGAAATAGAAGGGACAATGTAAATTAAATAGTGTGCGTTTAAGCCCCTTTCACACTTATGTGACTTGTCCTGCGATTTGGGACTGCAAACTCGCATGACAAGTTCCCCATTATTTCCAATGAGTACCGTTCATATAGTCATGCCAACTGCAAAGTAGTCCCTGGATTACTTTGACCCAACTTTGATGCAACTTGAGGTACATAGACTTCAATGTTAAACCCTCAGCCCTGGTTCACATTGGTGCATTTTGGCATGCGATTTGACATGGCAAAATCAGCGGTAATTTCCGGCATTGGCACCGTCCTAATCGGTGCAACACTGCATTGTGCATTTCCAGAGGTAGTTTCTGTACTACTTTTGGCGATTTCAGGTGCGATTTCCATTGACATCTGTGCAGCAACCCGCACAGATGTCTGTGAAACTGCACCTGAAATCGCGACTGACATGCAGGAATGAAATGGTGCGAGTTCAGCTGAACTTGCACCATTTCATTCCCGCACCAATGTGAACCTAGGCCCAAAGTCGCATGCAAATCGTACCTGAATAATATAGATGCAATTTCTGTACTATTTCTGTACGACTTTGTAATATGTTTTCATTGTGCCAAAGTTGCAACAAAGTCGGACCAAAGTCATACTGATCCGAAATAGCAGTAAAACCATGGCAAAATCGCTGTAAAAATCACGTCGCACATGTGTGAAAGGGGCCTTAGCAGAGTCACTTTAACCACTTAAGGACCGGAAGGATTTCCCACTGTAGGACCAGAGCACTTTTTGCGATTCGGCACTGCATAGCTTTAACTGACAATTGCGTGTTCGTGCAACGTTGTACCCAAACGAAATTGACGCCATTATTTCCCCATAAATAGAGCTTTCTTTTGGTGGTATTTGATCCCCTCTGTGTCACTTCTGATCAATGCTATTAACAAAAAAAGCAACAATTTTTAAGAAAAACAAAACAATATTTTTTACTTTTTGCTATAATACATATCCAAAAAAAAAATATAGAAAAAAAATGTATTCATCAGTTTTGGCTGATATATATTCTTCTTCATATTTGTGGTAAAAAATGGCAATTATTGATTGATTTGCACAAAAGTTGCTGCTTTTACAAACCATGAGAATTCATTTATGGCGTTTTTACTTTTTTTTTTTTTTTTTTACTAGTAATGATAGCGATCTGCGATTTTTATCGGGAATGTGATATTGCAGCCGACATGTCGGACATTTTAGACTATTTTGGGACCTATGACAATTATACAGTGATCAGAAATGTAAATATCCACTGATTACTGTGTAAATGTTATTGGCAGTGAAGGGGTTAACCTGCGGGGGGGCGATCTAGGGATTAACTGTGTTCCCTAGGCGTGTTCTAACTGTGAGGGGGCTGGGCTGCCAGGGGCATAAGAGATTTAACTGATCCCAGTGATAGGGATCAGTAGATCTCTTACATGCCGCTTGACAGAAAGGGGAACCGCTCTGTTTACATCAGTGGTTCACCGTTTTTTCTTCTCTGCCAGGCAATGGCGGGTAGAGATTTTGGCGGGCACGAGAGTGCGCCGGCGGTGGCACGATCCCACCTGTTAGCTGCGCATGAGTGAGCCGCTGTTTATAAACAGCGATTCGCGGGATCGTGCCACTCTGCAGCAGTAAAAATACCTCCTTGTAATCACCATATGATTCATCAGGTGTTAAACCTCAGAAAGAAATGAAATAGCAAACTCATAGTATATTACCGCTCTATATTAAAATGTACGAAGATGCTCATATTTAAAAAGGGCACCAAGCAATATGAAAAAAACAGCCTAAACCATTTGAAGTATCTCATCTTCTGTGATTCCCACTGATACACCTTTTTCTTCTGCCTATTACCACCAGGCCCAGGACTCTCTTCCAACATGTGTAGTAGTGTTCCTGCTCAGTCCCAAACTACTAGTTTTATCCATACAATTTCCAACGATTCAGACATGAGGATTGCATTTAAAAGATTGTTTGTTTTAGACAATGATAATTTTGTTTGAGCGCTGTTTCACATTGTACATCATTATAGACTGCATAAAGTGTGTTGTTCCAAAACAGACAGACCTTGTATTGGGGATTTGAAGTAAAAAAAGAAAAAAAGAGGATCAACAAATCATATTATTTTGCTACACTATTACACAGTGCCTGGATATGTAATGAGTAAATATGATTGCTCCTGTGTAGATTTATAATTGCAAATTATACATAAAAACAAGGTCAACTTTAACCCATATTGGAATATGGGAATAAAAGAAACAGTTCTTATTCATTGGTATATTGGAAAACAAAGCAAAACAAAACAAAACACAACATTAACCACTTGCGGACCACCCGCCCACAATGTACTGCAGACTAGTGGCTCGTATAGGCATAGCCACATACTGATATGTTGCTGCCTGTTTCTGGGTTTTACACAGCAAGAGTTTGTCAGCAGGTCCCTACCAATGATCGACCCAGCGTCAGTGTCAGTAGTTTGTAGACGCTATAAATTTCACGCAAACCAATCAATATACACTTATTGTATTTTTTTTTTTTATTTACCAAAGTCATGTAGTAGAATACATTTTGGCCTAAATTTATGAAGAAATTTGATTGCTTAAAATTTTTTTATCTGATATGTTTTATAGCAGAAAGTGATCAAATATCACCAAAAGAAAGTTCCATAGCAAAAAATGGCCTGGTCATGAAAGGGGTAGAACCTTCCGGAGCTGAGGTGGTTGAAAAACTGTTCCCTACTCTATCAAAAACTATACATATTTGGTTAGTGATACACTTTAAAGTTCCATGACACAGCCTGTCCATGAATGGTCCTGATCTTTAGGCCTCATACACACTGGTGTATGTTTAAAAATAAGCAAAACATCAGTTCCGACGTCAGGGAAAAATCTGCGTTTTGCATCGGCGTTAACCCCTACAGATCCGCGCTATTGCCGAAGTACAGCTCCAGCACGGATCTGAAATGCCGGGACGACGTCCATGGACGTCGTCCCCTGTGCACGCTCCTCGCGCACCCCCTGGCGGCAGCAGCGGCGCGCGCACGCGCCACACGCTGCGCGAGCATGCCCTTGGGTCGAGCGGACTCGATGTCTGCCTGAGACCCACCAATCTCTTTTAGCAGCCTCAGAACGGGGAACCGTCGATGTAAAAAGGTCGGTTCCCCGTTCTGTGACAGGGGACATACCAGATCTACTGATCCCTGTCACTGGGATCAGTTAGATCTGTTATGTCCCGGCCAGCCCTGCCCCCCCACAGTTAGAACACACCCAGGGAACATATTTAACCCCTTCACTGCCCCCTGCAGGTTAACCCCTTCACTGCAAATGACATTTACACAGTAATCAGTGGATATTTAAATTTCTGATCGCTGTATAAATGTCATTGGTCCCAAAAATGTGTAAAAAATGTCCGTCACTTCTGCAGCAATATCGCAGTCCCAATAAAAATCGTAGATCGCTGCCATTACTAGTAAAAAAAAAAAATAATAAAAACGCCATAAATCAATTCCCAGTTTGTAGACGCGATAACTTTTGCGCAAACCAATCAATATACGCCTATTGCGATTTTTTTTTTTACCAAAAATATGTAGAAGAATATATATCGGCCAAAACCGATGAATAATTTTTAATAGATTTGTACTTTAGCAAAAAATAAAAAATATTGTTCTTTTTTGCAAAATTGTCGCTCATTTTTTTGTTTATAGCGCCGATCAGAAATGACGCAGAGGTGATCAAATACCACCAAAAGAAAGCTCTATTTGTGGGAAAAAAAGGACGCAAATTTTATTTGGATACAACGTCGCATGACCGCGCAATTGTCATTCAAAATGCGACAGCGCTGAAAGCCAAAAATTGGTCTGGGCAGGAGGGGGGTTTAAGTGCCCAGTAAGGAAGTGGTTAATGAGCGTTAGTGAGCGTTAGTAAACGTCGGCGTCAATAGGCGTTTTTAAAAAGAAAAAATTCCTCTGCTATTTTTTTAACCAGAAAACGTTGGCGTCAAAAACGCCGGTTAATGCCGGTACAGCGTTAGTGGTCGTTAGTGATCGTTGTGCGGCGTCAAAAACGCCAAAATGTTACAGCCTCGGAACGCGCTGGTCCCACGTTCTAGTTACAGCTCACTAACGCTAATGCCCTCTACTGCTCAAGAACGAAAAACGTTGGCGTTTTTAGGGGCCATAGAATAACATGGAAGGGGCGTGGCTGGACGTGAAAGGAGCAGGACGTGTCTCTGAACTGCTCCTCAACCCTTGCACACTATCCAGAGGAATCCCTGCTTTCAAGCCACGGGTGAGCAACCAAAACCCACCGATCCATCTCCCAGTCCCTCAGGCTACACTCCACACTAACTTTGGTGCAGATCGGAGACGGAGGTTCGCAACGCCCAAAATTTAGGCCGCGGCTTCTTGCGGCCTACAAAAATGTCCGTAGCGGAGCACCCACTCCACATACAGCCTTTCCCTACTACCCTACTGATCCCTGGAAGATCCCTCAACACTAAGGGCTCTCCGTTTGAACTGGTTTAGAGACATTTTCAACAGGGGCACAGGTTGAGGCCTTCTGGAGCCTACACCGGCCGCCATTTTGCCTATACTGATCTCACTTCCACAGAGCTTCTAAGGCCTTAAATAACAGCCATAATCATTGTGGCTACATTCCAGTTACCCTTGGAGGGACTTTTCATATATTTAAGGAATACAGTCACTCGGAACACCCCCCCCTATAGGGGCTACAGAGCTGGTCAGCCGTTTTCCAGTTCTGGCTTCAGCCCCCTGGGACCTGTAAGTAAGCTGCTCTGTTCTCTAGACCTAGCTATCAACCCCAACAGGGGATACTACCACCTATGAAGGGAGTCCCAAACAATTGAAGTCACCGGACTTCACTGACAATACAACCGAAAGAATTCCTATATATGTCACTCTCATTCTTCCAACGGAAAGTGAGACTGGAGATGGATTCCTTAATATGATAGACATGTGACTTTGCCACCCTTGTCCCTGCCGCCTCCTTAAGGCTCCCGCGTAGCAAGTTAGAGCTTCCACCAACCACGGGAGCCCCATTCTCCACTTACCAATACATCTAAACAGCCCATGGTGACGATAGGACCCAAGAAGGCAACCTTCTCATTATCCACAGAACCACGGTCCTCCCAGACCCTAGACAGGTTTCTACTCAGACCTGAATCCCCCAGCTTTTACAATGCAAGACTGTCTACCAGATCCTCAAGTCCCGCTGGGGGCAAATGGGGGGATCTCCGAACAGTTCCCCCCCTCCCAACCAATACCCTTTCGTCTCCTGTCACTGTCAAAGTCTTGGACCTCAAGCTGCAGTCTCTCCTGCAGAACCTTACACGAAACATCACACAAGAAGTTCGGAAACTCGCCCAGGAATTGAGAGGTGAAATAACACACTTAGGGGAATGCACAGACACCCTTGAATCCACGTTTGATGACCTTTTACAATACGTGCATGCTCTGGAAGAAGATAATGCTTCTCTCAAACACTCAGTCTCCATGCTCCAGTCCCAGCAGGAAGATTTGGAGAATAGGGAACGGCGCCAGAATTTGCGGATTAGGGGGGTGCCTGAAAACATTGGGGACAGAGAGATTCGTCCCTATTTGTTAAGCCTCTTTAACACCCTCGCTCCTGACATTAGGAATATAGACTTGCGCCTAGACCGGGCACATAGGTCTCTGGCCCCGAAGCCTCCTGCGGGGGCTAGTCCCAGGGACATTATTGTGCGCTTCCATTACTACGACAGTAAAGAAGCCCTCGTTTTGGCCACCCGCAACAAGTCCAGGTTGGAGTTCAAGGGGGCAGGAATTCAGATCTTCAGTGATCTATCACCAATTACCCTTGCTAAACAACGAAACTTCCGCCCAATTACTATGCACCTCCAGAACCACCAAGTTCCATATCGATGGGGCTTTCCTTTCTGACTCTCGGCTTCCCGAGATGGCACTCAATTTTCCATGCAAAATCTTCAGGAAAGCGAAACTTTCATAAAAAACTTGGGCCTTCCACCTCTCCCAGAGTCTGATATGGCTCTCATCCCTACCACCCCAAGACCTTCTTCTACTCCTGGGAGGATATGGACCCCAACATGGCAAAAATCACAAAAAGCTTTCTCCACTCCACAACGAGCTTCTTCATCCAGATACCCGACCTGACGGCTGCCAGATCTCCATGTGGTTTGAATTCTCTGTTTATATGCCTTCCACGCCTGTGTTTCTTTTTTTTTTTTGAACCTTAACATCAAGAGTTCCTTTTTTCATCTTCGTTTTCACCTATTTGCAAAACCCTTCAAATATCTGACATACATTTAACTACACGTGGAGGCGGCAGGGCCTTTTCCTGCAGATTGCGGAGCCCACCATGCTCCCCCCATGGTTCCATGGCCCCGGCCATGGACTCCTGAGGGGTTCTACCCCCTCAGGCTTTGATGTTTGTCTTTTCATGTAGTTTTTCAGGTCCCTTTTTGACCTGTTATTTCTTTACTTTTACCTTTTGTACAGACCCTCAGGGTCCATTACCCTTTGGTTCTGTAAATCCCCCTACCTACCCCCTACCCTATGAGATACACCATGGATCCTTTTTTGCTAAATGTTTAATTGGTTTCTTTATCAGTTGTGCCATGTCCTTATATCATTATGGCATTACGGGTTCTTACATATAATGTAAAGGGCCTGAATTCCATTCGGAAACGCTGGCTAGCGTTGAAGGAATTCAGATCCTCTGCGGCGGATATAGTCGTGGTCCAGGAGACTCATTTCAGATCAGGGGGATCCTTTAAATTTGCTGCTAAACATTTCCCGACCTCTTTTATAGCTTCTGACCCTACTGGGAAAGCTGGCGTTGCTATATTGACCAAACACTCCTGCCCTTTACGTATCAGATCATCCCATACAGATCCTCTTGGTAGGTATATTTTCCTGGACTGCGACTATCTCTCACGCTCATTTACACTAATTAATGTCTATGCCCCTAATTCGGGCCAGATCCAATTTTTAGATGATATGTTTGGCAAACTTGGGAAATATGCTCAACCCTTTATGATTGTTGGTGGAGATTTTAACATGACTATGTCCCCCAGAAGAGACAGACGCACCTTATTCCCATCCACCCCATCCTCAAAGGTGGACAGACAGTCTAAAGCGTTTAGAAAAAGTATGCACTCCCACAACCTGCTGGACATTTGGAGAATAAAACACCCCACACATAAACAATACACTTTCTACTCTCCCCCACACAAGATGTATTCTAGACTAGATCACATCTTTGTAACGACCCCTCTATTAACGTCCACTGTCTCAGCGGACATAAACCCTATCACTTGGTCAGATCACTCCTCTGTCCAACTGGATTTCACTCTGCTTTCCTCTTCCACTAAGACATGCCATTGGCGCCTAAATGACACCCTGCTCCACAACACTGTTATTAACCACTTCAGCCCCGGAAGGTTTTCCAGCTTTAGGACCAGAGCACTTTTTGCGATTCGGCACTGCGTCGCTTTAACTGACAATTGCGCGGTCATGCGAAGTTGCACCCAAACAAAATTT
>BLSH010021146.1:282660-293460 GCA_018402905.1 Glandirana rugosa
CTGGTGAAAACGTGTAATTTCTTACTTTTTGCTAAAATACAAATCCAAAAAAAAATATAAAAAAACATTTTTTTTCACCGTTTTTGGCCGATTTATAATCTTCCTCATACTTGCGATAAAAAAAAAATTGCAATCAGCGTTTATTGATTGGTTTGTGCAAAAGTGGTCGCGTTTACGGATGATGAGAATTCATTTTTGGGGTTTTTATTTTTTACTAGTGATGGCGGCGATCTGCGATTTTTAGCGGTACTGCGATATTTCAGCGGACATGTCGGAACATTTTGACACTTTTTTGGGACCATTGGCATTTATACAGCGATCAGTGCTATAAAAATGCACTGATTACTGTGTAAATGACATTAGCAGTGAAGGGGTTAACCTGCAGGGGGCGCTCTAAGGGTTAACTGTGTTCCCTGGGCGTGTTCTAACTGTGGGGGGACTGCCCTAACTTGGGAAGGGAAGTGGTCACAGCCTCCGTATACAGGAAGGCTGTGATCACAGCCCTTCCCCCTTCACAGAACGGAGGTCCATGTTTACATACACAGACCTCCGTTCCTTCACTCTGGGGGGGCCATCGCGGGTAGCCAGCGGCAATCGAAGCCACCGCACCCGCTCCCTGGCCCTCCCCGAACACAGTGAGCACGCGCGCGTGCCTCCGGCGGCGCGCGCGCGCTCACAGTGCGCGTTATCGCAGCCGCCGTCGTATGACGGCGATTTGCGATAACGAACCACCTTGTCGCTGTCAACCTGCGGTTGGCAGTCGGCAAGTGGTTAAGGGACCTAAAGTAATGGGACAATTGGCTGCTCAGCTGTTCCATGGCCAGGTGGGTGTTATTCTTTAATTATCCCATTTACAAGGAGCTGATAAAAGGTCCAGAGTTCATTTTAAGTGTGCTATTTGCATTTGGAATCTGTTGCTGTCAACTCTCAATATGAGATCAAAAGAGCTGCCACTATCAGTGAAGCAAGCCATCATTAGGCTGAAAAAACAAAACAAACCCATCAGAGAGATAGCAAAAACATTAGGTGTGGCCAAATCAACTGTTTGGAACATCCTTAAAAAGAAAGAACGCACCGGTGAGCTCAGCAACACCAAAAGACCCGGAAGACCATGGAAAACAACTGTGGTGGATGACCGAAGAATTCCTTCCTTGGTGAAGAAAACACCCTTCACAACAGTTGGCCAGATCAAGAACACTCTCCAGGAGGTAGGTGTATGTGTGTCAAAGTCAACAACTAAGAGAAGACTTCAGAGTGAATACAGAGGGTTCACCACAAGATGTAAACCATTGGTGAGCCTCAAAAATGGGAAGGCCAGATTAGAGTTTGCCAAACAACATCTAAAAAAGCCTTCACAGTTCTGGAACAATATCCTATGGACAGATGAGACTAAGATCAACTTGTAAGGAAAAAAAGCACACAAGGGGCGCATGCGCGGAGTCTAGCTGAGCGGACATGCTTTGTTAGAGCTTTCTCCAGGGGAGAAAACAAACGGCTCCAGCGGCGGTATTTCAACACCCAGGCCAGTCAAACAGCTCACACAGATCCTGCATCACCCGGTGAGTCTAGTGGTGGGGCAGGCATGATGTACGGAGGGGCCCGAATGAAATCTAAGAACCCTACAATCAAGGAGGCCTTGGCCCGGGTGCCAGCCAAAATGGCGGCGGCACACGCGGCTCCATCAAGCGCCCGCAAACAGCTCACGCTGTCCCTGCCTGTCCTGCCAGAGGATTCTGACAGTGAATTCCCTGCATCCCCAGGCAAAGGATCGGACTGCTCAGCCCCCCCAGCCATGCTGCAACAGTTTGAAAAAATGCTCCACAAGGCTTTGAAACAAACCTCTGAGCACATTACAAGCAGCCTGACCAGGGAGATTAGAGAGCTGGGATCCCGGACTGCAGCTCTTGAAGACAGAGCTGAAGAGCTGGAATCCACAGCTCAGGAACATAGATTGGAGCTAGATAACCTAAAGAAAGAAAATTTATCCCTGCTTACTAAATTGGAAGATTATGAGAATCGTGATAGACGATCGAACGTTCGCATCAGGGGCATACCAGAATCGGTTTTGGACCTTACCTCCACGATCACGGCTTTGTTCCAGGAACTGCAGCCCGCCATCCCTATTGAACGTTTAGAAATGGACAGAATCCACAGGGCTTTAGCCCCTAAAAAGCCGGATGGCCCCCCGCACGATATTATCGCAAAATTACATTTTTATCGCACCAAGGAGCAGCTCATGTTGGCCGCAAGGGATAAAGGGGACCTCTCATTCCAGGGCCACATATATCAAATTTACTCCGACCTATCGCAGCTAACAATGTCTAAAAGATGGGCCATGAAACCCTTACTAGCAGAACTCCAACAACACCATATTTCATACCAGTGGGGTTTCCCTTTCTCAGTTTGTTTCACCTATCAAGGAAACAAGTATAAGTGCAGAACAAATGAGGAACTTCATCAGCTATTACAGGAGCTCCACCTGATGGACACCCCGGTCAGCACCAACTCTTCGAGGCGCCGGTCAGCTACTCCTTCACCCAGCAAACCCTCTTCATCTCCTGAGAAGCTTGGGAACTCCGAAGTCCATAAGAGAAGTCGCCTTACACCACCTTCCCACGAGCTAGAGGACACCATGGACTGATCTCCTTGTGCAACAAGTTATTCTCCTTGCCTCTTCTCCTCTCTTTGTAAGAGGTTTACTTTCCCTTTGCCCCGGCTGCAAGGGCTTGACCCTTGATGCAGTCTTTGCCTCTTTTTTTGCACGAAGGCCTGTATACTTTTTTTTCTTTTTTTCATGTGACTCACCTTTTTGGGAGAGCCTCGTTGCCCCCATCTCCCCTTCTATTAAGGCTGGAGACCCTTGCTGCGGCAAGAATTGGTTTGGCTATTAAGGCCCTCAAAACCTTTGTACATACCCTAATGCAGGCATACTGTTGTAAAGTGCCTTCCTAATTGGGATTGGCCGCACTGTGTCCTTCTCTCATTCTAGCAAAGCCGCTGGGGCCCCATTTCCCCCAGGAATTTCCATGTGCACCCCACGCAGCCCTCACTGGTTGCCCACTAGTAATATATGGGTCACCACTGACAGAGTTCTGGTCTTCATCATCTGATCACACCCTTTTTCTTCTCCCCCCTTCTGTGACTTTCTCCCCCGCCTGGTGGTCCCGATTGTCCAGTTTCGCTCCACATCTCGGTAAGTTCATGAACCTAATCCTGTCACCATGGCCCCCTTAACCATCCTTTCCCTCAATGTGTAGGGTCTCAACGTCCCCCAGAAAAGAACTAAAGCCTTTAGGCATTTTCAATCATTGAAGGCTCAAGTAGTCTGTCTTCAAGAAACACACTTTAAGGTAGACGGTACCCCAAAATTTGTAAACACCTACTACCCTCAGATTTTCACTGCTTCCGCCCGTACCAAACAAAGGGGCACGCTGATTGCTTTCCACCGCTCTGTCCCCTTTACTCCCCTCAATACGATCCAAGACCCGGAGGGCAGATACTTAATCCTCAGTGGTCACCTTATGGACACCCAAATCACCATTGTATCATATTATGCCCCTAATAAGCGCCCTGGTCCCTTTCTCTCTCATCTAATGCAGGTAGTTTCTACTCATAAGATGGGCACGCTAATTATCTGTGGCGACTCCAACCAGGTGCTTTGCCCATATCTAGATAAATCACCTTATAATCCCCCCCCACACCCGAAAAAATTACAATTTACACAGCTACTCATGAACCACCACCTAGTGGATACTTGGAGAGAGCTTAACCCCGGAAAACGGAATTACACACACTACTCGTTTCCACATAAGTTATCAACCAGAATAGACCACATCTTCATTTCCGTAGGGATGGCCCCTGAGCTTTTAACTTCCAAGATCCACCCCATCCCCTGGTCAGATCATAGTGCAGTCCTCACCACCTTAACATCCCCGATCCTGAAGGCGCATGACCGCACTTGGTACTTACCCGAACACCTGCTAAAACATCCCTCACATCGCCTCGCTATTCAGCAGGCCCTTAAATCTTATCTGGAGCTTAATGAGGCCCCTGAGATTTCTCCCCTTACGCTCTGGGAAGCCCATAAACCAACACTCAGAGGTGAGTTGCAGCGTCAGGCGGCCATATTCAACCATGAGCGTAAGCTTTTGTTGGAAGCTGAGCTCTGTACCTGCAGCGCTGAATTCAGTTCAAACCCTAATTCAGCTACCAGACTAAAGCTGGACAAAGCTCGCTCAGAATTTGACCTATTCCAAACTGAAAGCGCTGACAAAGCTCTCTGTAGGTCTCGACATGTATACTATATGAAAGCTAATAAGCCAGAAAGGCTTCTAGCTTGTGCCCTAAATTCCATTAATAAGCCCTCCAAGCCTATTCGCCTAAAGTTGACTAAGAATACCATCACCAGCAACCCACTTAAAATAACACAGAAATTTCACTCCCACCTGGCAACGATATACAAATCTATCCACCTTTTTAGCCAAACAGAAGCAGATGCCCTCTTTAGCCAAGTTGAACTTCTGCAACTGACACCCCCAGACCTTGAAATCCTGGAAAGCAATATATCCCCGGAGGAGGTAGAGTCGGCTATAAAACTACTTAAGATCAACAAACGTCCAGGGCCAGACGGTTTTTCGGCACTTTACTATAAATCGTTCCCCGATCTGCTGGTCCCGTCTCTGACTAAAGCCCTTAATTCTATCCTTCATGGCCGTAAGTTTACTCCAGAACCGTTAACTGCGTTGATCTGTATGATCCCCAAGCCCCACACTGATGACACATCCTGCACGAATTACAGACCAATTTTGCTCCTAAATATCGACATTAAAATCCTAGCCAAGATTTTATCCATACGACTAAATGGCATAATTGGAAAACGAATCCACCATGACCAAGTAGGATTTATACCTCTTCGCCAAGCTGGCGATAATATACGCCGAGCCGTCCTAATATCACATGCAGCCCGTACACGTAGAATCCCTGCTTGCTTTCTGTCCTTGGACATAAGAAAAGCGTTCAATACAGTTTCCTGGCCCTATCTACAGTATACTTTACAGTTTACTTTATGGGGATTTGGACCTCATTTCCTGAAGTGGGTCATGGCACTTTATGACAGACCCCAAGCATATGTGAAGTACGCTGGTTACAGGTCGGCGCCGCTCAATGTTGAAAGAGGAACGAGGCAGGGGTGCCCGCTCTCCCCCCTCCTCTTTGCCCTCGTCATCGAACCCCTCGCGCACCTAATTAGAAAGGACCCGACTATCACTGGCATAGACCTTGGCGGTTATGCACATAAAATCTGCCTTTTCGCAGATGACATTCTGCTGTTTCTGTCATCCCCGCTAGTATCTGGCCCCAATCTTCTACAGTTACTCAGCAGGTTTGCGGCTGTATCGGGACTAGTGGTGAACCCTAAAAACTCAAAGGCCCTAAACATCTCGATCCCTCAACCTGAGCTGCTGACAGTGCAACAGGCATTGCCTTTTCCATGGGCCTCTTCATCCCTGACATATCTGGGGATTAAGCTAACGGCAGACATGTCACAACTCTATTCACATAACTATCCACCCCTCCTGAGCCAAGTCACAAACCTGCTGAACCAATGGTCTCGTCTGCCTACCTCATGGTTGGGTAAAATCACGATTATAAAAATGTTGATTCCTCCCAAATTATTATACCTCTTTAGGGTACTACCCGTTCCTGTTCTCGAACACTTTTTGCGCTTACTCCAATCACGTACCCTTAAATTCTTTGGGGTTCCACGAGACCCAGGGTCCCAAAACTGACTTTATTCCTACCCAAACTCTTAGGAGGTCTAGGAATGCCAAACTTTACTAGATATTATAGAGCAGCCCACTTGGCCACTCTCCCCAAATACCACGCGGCTAACGAGACTCTACTGTGGGTTGCGATCGAAGCAGTAGATATTGACCCCCTTTCAACAGCTAACCTACTTTGGCTATCAAAGAATAAGCGTGAATCTCCGAGTAATCCAATAACTAAACATTTCCTTGCTGTCTGGGACACCTTGAAATTTAAATACAAATTGCAGTCGCCCCACAACCCCCTCCTCTCCTTTTTGAAGAATCCAGCCTGGCAATCCCCTTATGCCTTTCGTATCTGGTCGTCCCTAGGTATATTAAGACTGCACCACTTAGTTGACTCAACATCAATCCTCCCCTTCCCTACACTCTGCGAGAGACATAATTTACCTGCTTCGGAGCTGTTCCGCTACCTCCAAATTAAGAACTTTTATTCAGGTCTGGCCACCAATAACTCACACCTGGATCAATTGACTGAATTTGAAAATATCTGCAGACGTGACCCTCATGCCTAATATCAACACTATATACCCAACTTGCATGTGTCCCTGACTCGGAGGGCCCTTCATATACACATAAATGGGAGAGAGATCTTGGCCACCACATTGATCAGTGTGACTGGTCCGCAATATGGGCCTCCACGAAAAGCTCTTCACCCTGTGTACAAGCTGTTGAAACAAATTACAAACTACTCTCGCGATGGTACTTAGTACCCTCGAGGATAGCTAAGTATGTGCCATCATACCCATCCCAGTGTTTTAGGGGCTGCTCCGAGTCGGGCACTCTCTTTCATATTTGGTGGCTCTGCCCCGTAGCACAGGCATTCTGGGCCAAAGTATTTAACATGGCTACTCAGCTATTTAAAATGCCCCTCTCACCAGACCCAAAGCAAGCACTCCTAAGCTCGAAACCTGATGCTCTCTCCAGAACACAATTTAAACTTTTCCTCTTCCTTGTAACAGCCGCTAGGCAAACCATAGCTAAAGCGTGGAGGAAGCCGTCCTTATCTGTAGTTGAAACCAAGTCTAGAGTGACCAGATTCCTTGTGCACGCGAAGATGGAAGCAGTGGAAAAAGAATCCCTTGCTAAGTTTGAGAAACTCTGGGCCCCCTGGATAACCCTTTTCCTCCCACCTACTTTTGACCTTGAGACCCTGCTCCCATGGTGACACTGCGCGTTTAGCTTGCTTACCCCTATAAAGTGCTGTGGTGTGGAACGTTGGGACCTCCGGGCAGACCGCCTTCATCTCTTCTCCTCTCTACCCTCACGCCCTTACCCCCTTTCCCTTGTTTCCTTTTCTCTCTACTCTTTCCCCTTCTCCACTTTCCTCTCTTCCCTCTCTTATCCATTAGATTCTGGTACCCAATACTACACAAGGTCCTTTTTGTTGGCTCGACTCAGTTTGTCTTTACTATGCAAATAATATAGGATTTGATTCTTATCTTAAGACCTAACTTGTTATACACCTGGACTTCCTTCGCAGACGCAGTATGCTCCCACTAGGGGTGCCTGCGAAGAGTAAGCCCCTTTGTTAGAACTGATATCCCTCAAAACCTGTAGATTTATAACTTGTTCTGCTTTATCCCTTGTGTATGGTATGGGTTTGTCCTACTGGTTAAGGTCTAAGTCCATTGTTAATAGAAATAAGCGAGCTGGCGGATTTAACCCTGCTTGTACTGGATCTGTAACGTATAATCTTTCTATGTTACTTATGATTACTTCATTTTCAATAAAACCTTTTTAACAAGAAAAAGCACACAAGGGCGCACTGGCCTAGCGCATTATCCTCAGTAAAATAGTGTTTATTAAAAAATCAAAATATACTCACAAACAAAATCAAATCTCAAGCGTATCAAGCAGTATGTGGCTTCGCATCCAATGGCACTTTCTGATGGTGTCCTGGACAGGCAGGCTAACGCGTTTCGAGGCCACAGCCTCTTCCTCAGAGCCTCGAGGCTCTGAGGAAGTGCGCCCTTGTGTGCTTTTTTTCCTTTAGTGTGTTGGGACTTCCCCAGTCCAAGAGGCAGCACGGTGGCACACTACCAGGTGATATTACAAGCAAAACACCCCTCTTTTACCACTGTGGAGAAACCTCCTTTCCTTGAGCGCATGAATTATTAACTGTTTAGTTGTACAAGATAAACTTGTACCAGAGTGATGGGAAGAGAAGAGTATGGAGAAGGAGGCTCAACTGGTATTGCCAGTGGTAAACCATGTGCACAACATGGACATTCAGGAACAGTCCAAGAAGATTTGTCCAGCACATTTATTTGGCATGCCAGCACACAAATACAGTCTGCAGTTGCAGGAGGGCTTTGTACTGCAGCATAGCATAAAAAAAAAGAAAGAAAAAAGCATCTGCTCATCTGAACCACTAACTAAGCTTGGGTTAGTTCCAGACTAACATGATGTCCTCCTTAGTGAGTTACCCAAAACAAACAGGCAGCACTTGTCCTTTTTAAGTGTTCTGTCTTTTCTCCAAGCAGCAGACTTCCCGAACAAAGAAAGTGAGAGGGCCTCAAGCATCAGTCAGCTTGCACTTATAAGGGCCTGTGGATAGTTGAGAGCAAAAATGAGGTCTGACCAATGCTCCAGGTCCAGTGCAGAACTTATTAAGACTGTGAGAAAACAAACAATTTGTGGCCTCATATTCTCCACATAAGCCATAAACCCTGGAGCCCCTCACTTAGGTAAATGAGAAACCTAGGTGACACATACACACTGATCACAATCATGACAGTCAGTGCCCTTTAATAGCCAAACAGAGGATTCTAACAGTGAGCTACATATGCATCCATATGTACATACATGTTGTATTATATTAACATCAAATTTGCAAAAAGATAAACAAACTGACCAACCTCACAGTAGGGGCAAGAAGCAATTTGTTCCTATCATTTAAACCTAATGGACCTGTAGCATCTCTGCGGAAAATTAATTTAGCTTCTTCCTGGAGCCATCCAATCTCTATCTCCTCTCCAGACATGGGACTGACAGTTTTCAGTCCCATCACAGCCATAGGTTTTATATTATTCCCACAATGTTCCAGGGTGTGACTGAAATAGCATGTTCCTGAATTCTATCTTTCAACATCCTAATTCTTTTCCCAACATAGTACTCTAATGTACAAACTATGCTGCATACTATATATTGAGTCCAACATGTATTAAATGTATTAAAGTGGTTGTAAACCATCACATATACCTAGTGGAGGGCAGGCCGCAACTGAGTGACACCCGCCAGAGGGTTGACACCCGTGGGCAGCGGTGCCGCTACATGGTACAGTCCACACCCGCCCCCTCCACTGATCTGCATCGGAGTCGCCGGCCCTGTGTCTCTTCTCAGGACAATGGAGCAAAACCACCTCCCCTTCTCTCTGTGTACATACATCTACACAGGAAGAGGAGGAGGAGGAGGGACTTGGGAGTCTGAGGGACATGCCGTGCTGTTCTGAGGTCTGTGCAGTGTATTGGACATGTGCAGGGGGGCGCTATAGAAGGGGTCTGCACTNTGGGGGGTCTACATGGAGGGTGTCCACACTGTGGGGGGGGATCTACACTTAGGGGGTTGTCTGCACTCTGGGGGGTGTCTGCACTGAGGGGTGTCTGCACTGTGGGGGGTCTGCACTGAGGGGGGTCTGCACTGAGGGGGGTCTGCTCTGTGGGGGTCTGTTCTGTGGGGGGATGTAGCAGCACTGTAGGGGGTGTCTGCACTGTGGGGGGTGTCTGCATTGAGGGATGTCTGCACTGAGGGGGTCTACACTGAGGGGGGTCTGCACTGTGGGGGGTCTGCACTGAGGGGTCGTCTGCACTGTGGGGGTGTCTGCACTGTGGGGTGTCTGCACTGTGAGGTTGGGTCTGCACTGTGGGGGGTCTACACTGTGGGGGGTGTCTGCACTGTGGGGGGTGTCTGCACTGTGGGGAGGTATACACTGTGGGTGTCTGCACTGTGGGGGGTGTCTACACTGTGGGGGGTGTCTACACTAGGGGGGTCTGCACTGAGCGGGGTTTTCACTGAAGGGGGTTTGCACTGTGGGGGATCTGCACTGAGGGGGGTGTCTGCACTGTGGGGGTTTACACTGAGGGGGGTGTCTGCACTGAGGGAGGGTTTGCACTGAGGGGGGCCTGCTCTGTGGGGGAGGATCTGCACTGTGGGGGGGTCTGCACTGTGGGGGTCTACACTGAGGGGGTGTCTGCACTGACGGGGTCTGTACTGAGGGAGAGGGGTCTATACTGTGGTGGGGGTCTGTACTTAGTGAGGGGGATCTGTACTGTGGGGGGGTCTATACTGCGAGATTGGGTCTGTAGTTAGTGGAGGGGGGTCTGTACTGAGGGAGGGGGTCTGTAGTTCTTGCAGGGAGGTCTGTACTGAGGGAGGGGGACTATATTTGGTGGAGAGGGGTGACACCAATTTTTTCCGTACCGAATGACACCAACCTTAGTGACGCCACTGGGAGTGACTAGCATGAAGGCCAGTACACACGGTGCGACGGTCGTACAGCAACAGTCGTACAACAGCTTGTATGATCATCCGACCGCTAGTACGCGCTATTACAAAAGCCGACTTGTGACAGTTGTACAACAGAAGTTGGATGAGCAGACTAGAAAACTTTTGCTATACAACAAGGCGTCGTATGACTGTTGAATCGTGTGTACAGAGAAGTTGGGACAACAAAGCTGTACGTGCAAAACACGTGCATAACACTCAGAAGTCAGGAACGCCCGGAAGTGTCCGTTCGTGTAAACCTACATTCCTAATTAACAAATCACATGCACCTGAACTTCCCCTTTATACGTTCTTAACACGTCACTACGTTCGGCTTGTTGGAGCTTTGTTGTATGATTACTTGAGTGCGCTAGACACAACTGTAATCCCTGGCCTGTAATGGGTGTTCCAGAGGTTCTGCTGAGAGTTGACCTCGCCATGTGCTAGCCGCGGTGAAGAAAAAGGAACAGAGAAGCTTAATAAATTTCCTTTC
>BLSH010021151.1:5136-16138 GCA_018402905.1 Glandirana rugosa
AATCTTCGTCGTGTCGAGACAAATTACACTTTGATGGAATGAGTAGGGAATACACAAGACCGATGTCAGAGACACAGGACCGTTTATAGGGACACAGGACCGATTATAGGGACACAGGACTGATTTTAGGGACACAAGACCGAGGGACAGGGACACAAGACCGACGACGTAAAGGGTGGGATCCGAATATGCGCCCAGGTATGTAAAAGGGTATAAAAAACCCGTTTTCATCCCCCAGCCGAATATGTGCCCAGCTGAATATGTGCTCATATATGCTATATATATGTCACGATTAATACACGAGTCATGATATATGTATAAGTCGACCCGTGTATAAGCCGACCCCCTACTTTTGCCCAAAAAATATGGGAAAATGTATGGACCCGCGTATAAGCCTAGGGTGGGAAATGCAGCAGCCAGAACACAGGGACAGGGAGCCAGAACACAGGGATTTTAGTCAGGACACAGGGATATTAGCCAGGACACAGGGATATTTGCCAGGACACAGAGACTGTAGCCAGAACACATAAGGGATGAGTAAGGTAGTTTCACATTAAACAGAGCTGTGCTGCTTCTAAGAGCCGTTCTGTGCTTGTAACTGTGACAAATCACATTGGAATGTAGAGAATGCTGAGAGAGAGCTGCAGCTCTTCACTGAGATCAGGAGGTGGGCGGGACTGACATCAGCTTGTCCTGCCCACCTGCCGACATCAAGCTGAAAATCTGACACCTCTCTCAGCATTCTCTACATTCCAATGTGATTAGTCACAGTTACAAGCACAGAACGGCTCTTAGAAGCAGCACGGTTCTGCTTAATGTGAAACTACTGATCACCCACAGACACTGACTTGAGGGGGGTTGTCAGGACCTGTGTCCTTGCTTGGGTCACCTGCTGGTGGCAGTATTGAGAAAACCAAGTGGTGTAGTTCTGGTGGCCACCAGCGGGTGTCTCCCAGGAGATTGAGCTCATTAAGCTGCACCTGATGGGTCTGCTGGGACTATATAAGCCCGCCTTGCCCCCTGTCCCATTGCTTCAGTGTTTTCCCTGCAAGCTGTGTCCATGCCTGAACCTGACCTGACCTGCTCTGATTCCTGATCTGCGATCCAGACCCAGAGACTTGATTCCTGAGCCTGTTCCCTTGCTCGATCCAGACCCAGAGACTTGATTCCTGAACCTGTTCCCTTGCTCTCTTTCTGTTCCCGGTACCTGGCTCCCTGCTCCCCTTATCTGGTATCCCTGGTTGCTTATTGTATATGTGTGTTTTCTTCACTTGTATTTAGTTAGTCAGATAGGTGTTTATTTTGGGGTTAGGTGTGTTCATCTGTTACTTGCTTATTTGTGTTTGCTGGTGTGTTCATCTGTTACTTGCTCATTTGTGTTTGCTGGTGTTTGGTGTTGGAAGTGTGTGTTATTTGTATAATATATATATCGGTATTGTCACCTTGCACCTGGGCCTGATTCCTTTAAGTGCAGCCAACTGATCTGATTATCCCTGCTGGATACCTGCATATGGTATCCTTGACAAATATTTCCCTAATGCAGTAGTAGATGGTTTTAGAACGATAATCTCCCCCTCAGAGCACCAACAGGAACCTGTCCCTAATGCAGTAGTAGATGGTTTTAGAATGATAATCTCTCCCTCAGAGCACCAACAGGAATGTTTCCCTAATGCAGTAGTAGATGGTTTTAGAATGAGAATCTCTCCCTCAGAGCACCAACAGGAATGTTTCCCTAATGCAGTAGTAGATGTTTTTAGAATGAGAATCTCTCCCTCAGAGCACCAACAGGAACGTTTCCCTAATGCAGTAGTAGATGGTTTCAGAATGAGAATCTCTCCCTCAGAGCACCAACAGGAACGTTTCCCAAATGCAGTAGTAGATGGTTTTAGAATGAGAATCTCTCCCTCAGAGCACCAACAGGAATGTTTCCCTAATGCACTATAAGATGGTTCTGAACGCTAATGTCTCCCTCACACCACTGACAGGAACATCTCCCTAATGCACTATAAGATGGTTCTGAACGCTAATGTCTCCCTCACAGGACCGCAATGAAAGTCTCCCTAATGCAGTCTGAGATGGTTGTGAACGCTAATCTTTCCCTCACAGCAGCGGCATGAAGCTCTCCTTACTCTAGTCTGAGACAATCTGATACGCGGCGCTACGTGACTTCAGTCCCATATAGAGGCTGGGTCACATGATGCCCTGGCCAATCACAGCCATGCCATTAGTAAGCATGGCTGTGATGGCTTCTAAGGGCAAACCAGCGAAAAGCTTGTTGATTGGCTGCCCAGCAGCTATAGAAAAGACGCCAAAAATACCCGAATACCAAACCCGATCCCGGAATTTTTTTTTAATGTCTGGGATCGGGTTCGGGGCACGAACACCCCAAAGTCCGGTACGGACCCGAATTTTACAGTCCGGGTTCGCTCAACTCTAGTCACTACCTTTCCTAACTGAAATGCTAATTATTTTATCCAGAATCCCCTTCCAATTTAAACAAAGCCACTCCATGCAGATTTTAGTTATGTGAGGCATGTCAAACTTCAAGTCCCACTTGTGATATTGGTGTTGACAGCTAGGGATGTGAAGAGAATAACAGTAACTGAACTGTGAGGATGTGAAGTGGCATAGAGATGAGATCTCTTGGGAAGGGTGAGGGGGAGGACAGGCAACACTACCCAACTACTACTCAGCCTCATAAAAATATTGAGATGAGAAATTTGAAATGTAAATAGGACATCTGTTTCCTTTAATTATATATTAAGGTTAAATCATCTCCAGACATTTGCATGGTTCCTGCTGAACATTTAAGATATACACATTTCTTAACAGGATGGAATTCCAGTAATGACATTAATTGCAGCTGAAGAAAACATATCATTAAAATAATTAAAGAAATCCCTGAGAGTACATAAAAACTTCAGCATTTTATGGTAATTGTGCATGCGGGAGAGTTCCTTTTTTTGTTTTTTAAGAAAAGGAGGTTCAAAGTGTACAGTATATTTGTACCCAAAACAAAATAAATTAAATGGGATTTCAATGATTGCAAGAAAGAGTAGATCTTTGATTCCTTATTTTTTTTTCAAATAGAGGCAGAAGTAGTTCCAGGGTTAAGGAAGGCTGTGGTCATGATATTATAAATATGCATAAAGGCCGCACTGCCAAAAAATGTGAATTAAGATTATTAAACAGTTTGCAACATGTAAAAGTGCAAAGATGAATCAATGAACAACAGAAAATACAACTAATGTCCAATGTATCAATAAGTCATATTCAAATAATAGTTGCTTGAAAAACAGTAGGTGAACAGGTGCTGATGCCATCAGTAACAAACAAACAAGTGACCACTTCCAGGTGCTCCAGGTGACCCCACATGTATTTATACTCACCACAATGGAGGGACCTTCTATTAATATATAGGTCTCACTGCACTTTTTTGGTTGGACCCACTGTGCATTTTGTCACCAACTTGACCATCCACATGTACAAGGATGCGAGAAAAAGTGCAAGTACCAAGCGCAATAAAGGTTCCAAGGGGATATGTAGATAACAGTAAGGGCAGCTCTAACTACTCATCCGACCAGCAATGAGACATGAGCACAAACACAACAAATAAAGGAGCGCTCCCAACCATGTGGAAGTTAATAGATGCCCAGACTGATACATCACCAAGTCAGTGGAGTGGAGAAACACATAGTCCCAAAAGCTGAAAAATTACACATCTTCCGGGGCCCCACAGTAGGTTACACTGCCTAGGAGCCTCAGGACAGTGGGAGAAGTATGTGGATTATGGCTGCCAGGGTCACTGAGATGGCGCCTCCGCTGGAAGTTACGTGTCCTGCAACTGGATGTTATGTCATACACCTGGCGGTAAAGTGTCCAAACCTCAGCTGGTGAGGGCAAACTGGAAGTCTTGGAGAGCACTCAAACCATGTCAAACCAAATGAGAGAAGCTGGTCACCATGATAACATGTTTTGGGGACTTTCCCCTTCCTCAGATGAAGTGATTAGGAGCCAGCAATCAAAATATACTGTATATAGGAGGGGCTGGAGGAGTGTGTCATGCTTAATGATCGCCCACAGATATTAACCCTTCTACAGTATGACTAACCCCTCTAAACCTAAATAGAATATGTATTAAAACAAAGAACAAGTCTTTACAATAACAAATAAAAATAGAAGGTAATATTGCATCATAGACACCTTATATTACAAATTAGCTTACTGCAAAACCTTAAATAAATGAGAAAAGAAAACTAAGAATAAAAAATAAACACCACACAAGGGAAATGCATAAAAGTAATAAACACATACAAACAGTATCGAAGAAAAAGAAAATAGTAGATGGACACTTGAATATATGGAAACACATAAGAAAATACATATCAAATGATTTAAAAAAATGTAAAAAGTTAACCATAATAGATAACACAATTGTAAGGATTTCCAGCTCCTTATTCAAACCTTGAGAAGAAAAATTTGCCTATTTGAAAACAGATATAAGTGTGCAAAATGTAAAAATGCAAATCAAGTAAATGCATATGAAATAAAAAAATGCATGTGAATTTGTAAACATTTGGAAACACATTTGGAAATACATAAATGTGTAACATTTGGAAACACATAGGTGTACAACATCTGTAAACACATACGTAAATGCCTATCAAATAAACACATATTAAAATGAAGAAATGCATGCAAGTTGAAAAGGGTAACCAAAATAAATCACACAGTGGTATGGATATCCAACTCATCATTCAAACCTTGAGCAGACAGTGTGCCCAGCTTATAAATCCAAAATGTTTCTCTCCTGCATAATAACCAAAATCTTTCATTATCAGTAAGAGACTCCTTGGGGATATGTTCGATAGCTAGCACAGACAGAGCTGGGGGGTTCTTTCCATGGCAAGCCGCAAAGTGGCATGGGACACTTCATTTATCTTTACTGTCTTCAATGTGTCAATGGTGCTCCCCTATTATTTTATGCAATGTGTATTTTGTCTGTACCACATACAGTAGATCACAAGATAACACACATACTCGGTGGAAAAAGTGATAAACTGTCTAATTGAAATGACATTATTGAAGCTATCATTAAAGGATGACTGATGATGATTAATAGATTGCATGTAAAGCAACCATATTTTTTTACATTGGAATATGCCAAAATGGCTGTCAAAAAAAGGTTCTGATATCTGGGTGATGTTTCTTAACAGATGCTTTAGACTTCCTGGACACAATAATATTTCTCAAAGTCCATTCTCATCTAAATACAATCTGGGGTACTGGTGTTAAATGGGGGCCCAATTTTGGATCAGAACATAATATATGCCAATGTTTTCTTAGGATATTGGATATGGCTTTATAATTGCCATTGAAGCCTGTGATGAATCTTATATTGTTATCCTGGGAAACATTTAGTTTACTATTGGTGGGAGAATTACCTAAAATAACATTCATAAGTGGACCTAAGCAGATCTTCTGGGTATCCCTTTTCTTTGAATTTATGAATTAAAACCCTATTTTGTCAGACATAATCCTGGATTTGAGAACAATTTCTACTACATCTGTGAAATTGGCCCTTAGGAATGTTTTCCTTCCAAGTAGGGTGGTGGCAGCTAGCATAATGTAAATAAGAATTGCTACCTACCAGTTTGGAATAATTGTGACACCTGAACCGCCTACATGTGTTAATTCGAGATAAAGAAAATCTAGACTTTCTAAATCAATCCCATGTGTGAAACTGAGGTCTAAATTGTAACCGTTACAATGTGTGACAAAATGCACCTGTACTGCTGTCCCAAATTATAAGAACATCATTGATGTATCTTCAATAAAAAATTAGGTGTAAAAAATATAAAAGGGTGTGGCGCCTGGCTGCGGTGGGGGGGTATCTGGCGGTCTTCCTCCGGGTCCCTCGGCCAGGTCGGGTGTCTCTGCCTTCCCCTGGACGTTCATCAACCCTGGGGTCATTTCATAATAAGGTTTGTGGTTTCTTTTTTCGGTTCAGAAAGGTTGATGGGGCGGTCGGAGTGGGAGGACCAGTTGGACGTGCAGCTTTCAGCTAGGCACCTGGGTGCTCAACGCTGCTGGCCTTTGCGGCGGGCTACAGTTACAGACCATGGAGTGCACTTACATGTTGTTCTAGGTTTTTCAAGATCTAAGAATAAGAATACTGTACCCTCTATTACTATGTATAATGTTGCTCTATTCTGATATACACCTTGTCTCCATGATTCTGTATTTGATGATGGCTTTCCAGTTGCATGTATCCTTCAAATTTTTTTCTTTGGAAAATAAAAGGAATTAAAAAAAAAAAAAAAAGGTTGTGGCCCTCACTCAAACCATTAATTGATTAGAGCAAACATATGTGTTCAATATACTAATATTGTCAATGATGATAAAACTTGTGTCACACTGAAAAACTTTTTGAACTTAAATCAACACAACGAAGGTCATTAATTAGGATAGTGTATCAATTTTCAAAAAACACACAGTCCTTAGATGAAGAAAAGTAGCGTGAAGTTATTTACCAGTCGAGTGGAACCAAATAAAGGGCAAACTCACCGGATCTTTAAAATGATTAAATAGTAAAGTGCCAAATGCAAAATTACATTTTCCAGGCGCTTAAATCAGCACCAAATATGCACAGCCAGCAAAAAAGTTTAGTATCCAGCACAGTTCACTCTCCCCTCAGCGTGCGTTCCACTCCACCAAAGGTCGGAACATGAGCATCCGAAGTGACGTCTGTATGGGTGGATAGACAGCCTCATTGCATTTCTTGATTGGTCACCAATGCTGATTTAAGCTGATAGAAAATGTAAGTTTGCATTTGGCACTTTCACCCCCTTACTTCCCAGACCAATTTTCAGCTTTCTGTGCTCTTGCACTTTCAATGAGAATTACACGGTCATGCTACACTGTACCCTAATTAAATTCTTAACATTTTGTTCACACAAATAGAGCTTTCTTTTGGTGGTATTTAGTCACCACTGCGTTTTTTATTTTTTGCGATATAAGTGTAGTAAAAAATATGTAGGTAACTAGAACTCAACTCAACGGAGTATGTACCTTGGGACTTTGTATGGATTGGTATTCGGTCTGAGTGAGCACAACATGTTTGTACTTAAAACCAAGTCTTTATTACATACATGTTTAAAAACATATTTGATACAATCGTATCTAAGCTTGTGACCAATATACATAATATATGTCAACACATTTGGTCACACGTAAAAGTGTAAACAGGTGGAATGACAATCAACGTTTTGCAATTTTCATTGCTTCTTCAGGATTTAATCCACCCTTCATAGTTATCTATTAATCAAACATAATCCGTCAGTAACATTTCCTACATCACTGTGCAGAGATTTTACAGTATTACATTCCATTTATGCTCACCCATCTTCACTTGATAACCCAGCAGGGCAGCACCATGCAGACCAGCTACAACCAGGTAGATCACTGCAGAACCCCACAGGTAGGTAGCGCCAGGTCCACCTAGCCTTGATCTGGATGGATACTTGGACTAACCGTCACCACCAAGGAATCTCTTCAGTCCAAGCTGAATATCTACAAGGAAAGCATTTGGCCATTCAAAGGAAAGCATCTCCATGACACAATTGTGTGTATACAGCATTAAGGGACACGATTTAAATATGAGCTTCCATCGCTCTCCATCCCCCGGACCACGCAACACTGCACTTCCTGACAGGTAACAAGAAAGCCATAGGAGCTCCAGTACAGGACCACTTGTATTATGTGGATGCCGGATTGTTGTACACCCCCATCTGTAAGCATCTAGGACTAAATCACAGCTTTGACCCCTCTTATATATCATTTTTTGAATTGGAGAAAGTCTCCCCTAACCCTCGGGGGGGGGGGGGGGGTAACTTTGATGTAGCTATCTTAAGGAAGGAAGCAAAATGGGTTTACTATCAAAGAGCTACTGAATTCCCAGGCCTTAATACCTCTCTTACCTTTAATGCTTTCCTTTAAATAGTATTCTGTTTGTCCCTTGCCCTCTGGTTTAGTTCAATCTAGACAAGGGTACTTGTTGTTTTAGGACATGAGACTATCCCATGAATCCAGATTTAATTTGTGACTTTTTTAGGTGACTATATAAGATAAAGCACTTTTGGAAACGCCTAACTATACATGTGACTATCTGTATATGTATGTTTGTAATGATGTTATTTTTAATTAAACTGTCGTTTTACTTGATGTCCAATAGGTGACACTGTGCGACGGTTGGACCTGGGAATTGATCACTGCACCTCACACGATCAGGGATGGCTATTTAAGATGTATGGGGAACGGGGAATGGTCCTGATTGGAATTCTTCCTCGTTCCCATCCCCTCAGGTGAACATACACCTGGGGGAGGCGGGGGTGCTTGCTGTCCCTAGACATGGCGGTTGCGCTGTATCTGCCGTTGCCCAGGACTCCGCGCATGCGCCGTTTGTCAGACACCTACACGGAAGTGATGCTGGGAGAGCCGTGCGGCTCAGTCACTTCCGTGTGGATCACCCTCATAAAGAGCACACAGCGAGGCATGGAGGCAGGCATGCTCCACTGCTGTAGGTCCCCGGTCGGATAACAGCTGGTGAGTAGGCTTTTTGGGATTACTTTATACAATTTGGCGGCCCCCCAGTCATGGTGATTTACCCATGATGGGGGTAAAATTGAGAGACCAGAAGTATATGGAGGTTCTGGTGTATGAACCGTACTGGAGCTCCTATGGCTTTCTTGTTACCTGTCAGGAAGCGCAGTGTTGCGTGGTCCGGGGGCGATGGAAGCTCATATTTAAATTGTGTCCCTTAATGCTGTATATACACAATTGTGTCATGGAGATGCTTTCCTTTGAATGGCCAAATGCTTTCCTTGTAGATGTTCAGCTTGGACTGAAGAGATTCCTTGGTGGTGAGGGTTAGTCCAAGTATCCATCCAGATCAAGGCTAGGTGGACCTGGCGCTACCTACCTGTGGGTGTCTGCAGTGATCTACCTGGTTATAGCTGGTCTGCACTGCGCTGCCCTGCTGGGTTATCAAGTGAAGATTAGTGAGCACGAATGGAATATAATAGTGTAAAATCTCTGCACAGTGATGTAGGAAATGTTACTGACGGATTATGTTTGATTAATAGATAACTATGAAGGGTGGATTAAATCCTGAAGAACAATGAAAATTGCGAAACGTTGATTGTCATTCCACCTGTTTCCACTTTTATGTATGACCAAATGTGTTGACTTATATTATGTATATTGGTCACAAGCTTAGATACGATTGTATCAAATATGTTTTTAAACATGTATGTAATAAAGACTTGGTTTTAAGTACAAACATGTTGTGCTCACTCGGACCGAATACCAATCCATACAAAGTCCCAAGGTACATACTCTGTTGAGTTGAGTTCTGGTTACCTACATATTTTTTTCTATACTGATACATTGGGATGGGATTGGTTTATGGTCCCTTACACTGACCGTCTGTTACTCATCTATTTACTATTTGCATACTGGGTGCAAAACCCTTCATCCTTCAGACGATCAGTGTTTGTGGTGAAAAAGATAGCACAGTAGATTATTCAATATTGTAATTGTGATTGTTCTGTTTGAGTTCAAGATAGTTGCATAAATCTTGTGTAGCTATAATGTCACACATTTTTGGATCTAGTTGGGAGGGTTTCTTGGATACTATCCAACAAACCTGCGCCATATCACCATAGAACAAAGTGGCGGAGTTAGACACATATTATCACAAACTTAGAAAATGAATGGAGAGAAAATCCAACCTTGGCTGGCATATAAGATTCTTTGATAGATACATTGGGGAGAAAATTAGCCCATTGGGCCTGAGAGTTCAGGTCTTTCCATCGTTTGAGATGGGTGATTTGACCTTTCGGGAACACTGGGAGGAACATCTCACCCAATGCTCTTTGAATGTAATGGGGATGTTGAAGGAAAAATATACTACAGATCTAACTCTTATAGACCGAGAGATAGAAACTCTCAGGCAAGAAAATAGTAGTTTGGCTCAAAACCCTGAATTTAAACAGAGGGAAAGACAACTGATACAACATCTGGAGGACTATAACAAAAATATTGTCCTAAGGAAAGAAAATAAATTCTACAAAGATAAATTGGCGTTCCTGGGAGGTTATGCGTATAGATGGCAGAAAGGGAGAAACAATCGCAATGGTGTGGGCACTAGACCGGATGCAGGAAGAAGGCTCTCTGCATTTCAATCAGAATCTGATGTATCCACACTTTCATCAGTATCCTCTTTATCAACACACCCTGGGCCCCAAAGGGGTAATAAAAGAAGAGGATTTGTGAAAAAGGGTAAGGGAGGGAACCACAATTCAGAACATGCTCGGAAAAATAAACATCAGCTTTCACCCCTGGAATTACAGGTAGACCCAAGAAAAAGAAGTAATACTGTCCCAAGAGGACAGTTGGAGGAATATAAACCGATTAGGATGGGTACTACTATATTTAGGGATGAAGGAGGAAAGGTGGCTAAAGATAGAGACAAAGAAAAAAACTTAGGAGTAATGTTGAGCGAACCCGGACTGTAACGTTCGGGTCCGTACCGAACTTTCGGGTGTCCGTAGCACGGACCCGGACATTTCAAAAATCGTTCGGGTTCGGTCCGGGGTTCTGCTATTTTACTCCACGTGTTGAGAAGCTGCAGGGCAGCCAATCAACAAGCATTTCACTGGTTTGCCCTTAGAAGCCATCACAGCCATGCCTACTAATGGCATGGCTGTGATTGGCCAGTGCATCATGTGACCCAGCCTCTTTATAAGCTGGAGTCACAGTGCTGCAGTCACATGCTCCTTGGGTTAGTGTAGGGAAAGGAAGCTGAAAGCTTGAGGGACAGATTTGAGACATTTTAAGACCTGATCCTGCATCCTGAGATAGATTACTTTACTACTGCTGTCTGTGCTGTTGCTCTGAGGACAGATAGCAGAAATTAGAGATTTTACATACCGCTGCTTTG
>BLSH010021151.1:20746-33784 GCA_018402905.1 Glandirana rugosa
GTTAAGCTTAAATAGATTCGCAACTTCACCCGTCTTTGACTCCGGATCAACTTCCTGGAGAACAAGGCGATATCTATCAACCATTCTACTGTCCAATTATTATAAATCCCCAAAAGGCTATCACCAACAAACTGGTGTTTCCCCAGATAAAAGGGGTAGAAGTACCCCCCATTTCCCAAACCACCCCATCACGATTACCCCTCCCGAGGGGATTTCCCCTACTCCATCATAATTAATAACAAAAGTAAGAACCCCTAGCGAGGATTCATCTCAACTCGCTTGGAGACCTTCAAGCCCAAGACGACCAGGCCGGTTTGAAGCCCTGTTTCAGGCCTCGTTGTCCGTGCGATCGTTCGGGTTCCGTCCGGACCCGGACCCGGACTTTGTCCCGAAGTTTGGCCGGACCAGCAGAACCCGAACTTCCAGAGGTTCGCTCAACTCTACTTAGGAGCGATCCCCAAGAATGAAAACAATAATTAATACTACCTCATCCCCTTTAGGGGAGCCCTCCCCATTAGCACTACCCCACCAAACCCTTTACCCCCCATGAAGATGGGGAAAATAGACCCCTTTGTGGTCAAACAACCACTATCGGAAAACCCCTAAATATTATTAACCTGTCATCTTACCAACTATCTATAGCGGAACAAGAGGTCCTTCAACTAGGCCTCAGTTTCTGCCCACTTCAACGCTTAGATAAATTCGAATTGGTGAAGGACCTTCACCTCTTTGCTAGGGACCTCACTTTCAAGTATATATTTGATAAGGAGGGTACCAAGATTACACCCAGGGATGAGGACCTGTATAAGGGCTGGAAAGTTCAGGACTTCAGGACACTTAAAATTTTGATGCAATTATTAGATGAAAGTGAACAAGCGGAGGTGGTGTCCTCCTCTTCCTCCTCATCGGAGGAGGAGGGGGATGAGGCATCCCCAATGAAAATTAGATTTAAAGCTAAATCACGCACATTTCCAAAATTGCAGACTTGCCCAGCTGTTTGGGCGTTTTTGAAGCAAATGGTAAAGGAAATTGGCAGGCTCCCTGATAGGAGCACGCCACTCTCTTCTAATCTTACAAGGGCACAACAGGAGGCTCTTGCCAACCTGTGCCATGGCGACCACATTGTGATCAAGCCCTCGGATAAGGGCAGAAATGTGGTCGTCATGGATCGAGAACAATATATAGAGATGTCTAATACTATCCTGGCAAACAGGGAATGGTACCAGCAGATAGACGAGGAGGTTATACATACTCATCAATTAGAATACCAAGATATTATTACCAAAGCATACAATCAAGGTCTGATAGATAAGGACCTTTTTGAATTTTTGCAGGTTAAGTGGCCAATAACCCCCACCTTCTACGCCCTTCCGAAGGTGCATAAGAGCCTTGACAAACCTCCGGGACGTCCAATCGTCTCTGGAATAGGGTGTCATACGGAAAAGGCAAGACAATACATCGATAGACAATTAAGACCACACGTCAAAAGATTACCATCATATTTAAGACACCTTAGAGCTCCTCAAAGTGATCGAGGGTATGACAGTGCCTCCTGGGGCTCATCTAGTGCCCATTGACATTGAGGCCCTGTATTCCAGCATCCCCCACTCCAGGGAGGTGGAGGTGGTATCCACCTTCCTGGGGGAGGTGGACTGGAATGCATGGTCTCTTAATGAGTTTATTCTGTCATTGTTGCAGCATATACTTAGATGCAATTCCTTTGCCTTCAATGGGTCCCATTACCTCCAGGTGCAGGGGGTTGCGATGGGAACATCTTGTGCCCCATCGTATGCCAACCTGTACCTGGGGGGATGGGAGAGACATCTTTTTTCAGACGACGCCTCGTCCATGTACCTCCGCCACATTCTCTTATGGCGAAGGTACATCGACGATGTATTGGTCGTTTGGACTGGTACAACTGAGGAGTTATCGGATTTCATGACATACATTTCCAACAATGATTTCAACTTGAAATTCACAGTACAATCGGATGCACATCAGATTTCATTTTTGGACCTACAACTATATATCAGCCCTGAGGGAGCTTTATATTCGTCCCTATATCGTAAAAGCACAGCAGGAAATATCATCCTGCATTATAGCAGTGCACATCCCCGTTCCCTGATGCGGAGTATCCCTTACAGTCAATATTTGAGACTGAGGAGAAACTGCACCAGGGACGGGGTTTTCGAACTAGAGGCCAGATCGCTTTTTGAGCATTTGCACGAAAGAGGATATAGCAAAAAGGTACTTAAAAAAGCATATAAAAAAGCTAAATCACAGACTAGAGATAATCTTATCTTTCAGGGGAAAAAACGCACTCAGGCTAATACGACTAAATTGGTTACTACGTTTAGTAACCAACAGCAGGTCTTTAGGGACCTGCTGCAAAAGAACTGGCATTTCCTGGCTGACGACAATGTGGTCTCTAAATATATTAGGGATCGTCCGGAAGTGGTATATAGGAGGTCCCAATCGCTGAGAGATAGACTGGTTTACAGTCATCTTGTACCCCTGACACCCACGGCGGGGGCCATGGGAGGACAGGGTACATTCAGATGTGGAGAATGTACACAGTGCCCCTGGATAAACGAAGGTACGGTTTACCCATTACCCAGGGGTGGACATATCAAACCAAGGGCATATGTAGACTGTCAAACTGAGGGAGTGGTCTATATGGCCAACTGCAAATGTGGGGCCTTTTATATAGGCAAAACTAAAAGGACCCTCAGTAGAAGAATACAGGACCACTTGTATTATGTGGACGCCGGATTGTTGTACACCCCCATCTGTAAGCATCTAGGACTAAATCACAGCTTTGACCCCTCTTATATATCATTTTTTGCATTGGAGAAAGTCTCCCCTAACCCTTGGGGGGTAACTTTGATGAAGCTATCTTAAGGAAGGAAGCAAAATGGATTTACTATCAAAGAGCTACTGAATTCCCAGGCCTTAATACCTCTCTTACCTTTAATGCTTTCCTTTAAATAGTATTCTGTTCCTTGCCCTCTGGTTTGGTTCAATTTACACAAGGGTACTTGTTGTTTTAGGACATGAGACTATCCCATGAATCCAGATTTAATTTGTCACTTTTGGAAACGCCTAACTATACATGTGACTGTCTGTATATGTATGTTTGTAATGATGTTATTTTTAATTAAACTGTCGTTTTACTTGATGTCCAGTAGGTGGCACTGTGCGACGGTTGGATCTGGGAATTGATCACTGCACCTCACATGATCAGGGATGGCTATTTAGGATGTCTAGGGAACGGGGAACAGTCCTGATTGGGATTTTTCCTTGTTCCCATCCCCCCAGGTGAACATACACCTGGGGGAGGCGGAGGTGCATGCTGTCCCTAGACATGGCGGTTGCGCTGTATCCGCCGTTGTCCGGGACTCCGCGCATGCGCCGTTTGTCAAACACCTACACAGAAGTGACGCTGGTAGAGCCGTGCGGCTCAGTCACTTCCGTGTGGATCACCCTCATAAAGACCGGGGACACAGCGAGGCATGGAGGCAGGCATGCTCCGCTGCTGTAGGTCCCCGGTCGGATAACAAGCTGGTGAGTAGGCTTTTTGGGATTACTTTATACAATTTGGCGGCCCCCCAGTCATGGTGATTTACCCATGATGGGGGTAAAATTGAGACACCAGAAGTATATGGAGGTTCTGGTGTATGAACCGTACTGGAGCTCCTATGGCTTTCTTGTTACCTGTCAGGAAGCGCAGTGTTGCGTGGTCCGGGGGCTGGAGAGCGATGGAAGCTCATATTTAAATTGTGTCCCTTAATGCTGTATATACACAATTGTGTCATGGAGATGCTTTCCTTTGAATGGCCAAATGCTTTCCTTGCAGATGTTCAGCTTGGACTGAAGAGATTCCTTGGTGGTGAGGGTTAGTCCAAGTATCCATCCAGATCAAGGCTAGGTGGACCTGGCGCTACCTACCTGTGGGGTTCTGCAGTGATCTACCTGGTTGTAGCTGGTCTGCACGGCGCTGCCCTGCTTGGTTATCAAGTGAAGATGGGTGAGCACAAATGGAATATAATACTGTAAAATCTCTGCACAGTGATGTAGGAAATATTACTGACGGATTATGTTTGATTAATAGATAACTATGAAGGGTGGATTAAATCCTGAAGAAGCAATGAAAATTGCAAAACGTTGATTGTCATTCCACCTGTTTCCACTTTTACGTATGACCAAATGTGTTGACATATATTATGTATATTGGTCACAAGCTTGGATACGATTGTATCAAATATGTTTTTAAACATGTATGTAATAAAGACTTGGTTTTAAGTACAAACATGTTGTGCTCACTCGGACCGAATACCAATCCATACAAAGTCCCAAGGTACATACTCTGTTGAGTTGAGTTCTGGTTACCTACATATTTTTTCTATACTGATACATTGGGATGGGATTGGTTTATGGTCCCTTACACTGACCGTCTGTTACTCATATATTTACTATTTGCGATACAAGTGAAAAAAGAACGAAAAAATAAAAAAAAAACAATATTTTCCAATTTCTGATTTAAAAGAAATTCAATAAAAATCAAATAGTGTCATAAATGTATGCCAAAATGTATTCTGCTACATTTCTTTGGTAAAAAAAATTGAATAAGTGTATAATAATTGGTTTGTGTTATCACGGACAGATGTACGCAGATAATCATGTACAGATGTGCGCAGATGATCACACAGACATATGTGTGCAGATGATCATTTGATCATTGGGACAGATGATTTTACTGGGACATATGAGGGACAGGTTACAGAGTTACATAGTTAGTCAGGTTAAAAAAAGACACAAGTCCATCTAGTTCAACCAAAACAAAAAAAAATTGAAAAATTATATATAACCATACAATCCAATATACAATGCTGCACCCACAGTTGATCCAGAGGAAGGCAAAAAACCCCAGCAAAGCATGATCCAATTTGCTATAGTGGGGGAAAAAATCCTTCCTGATCCCCCGAGAGGCAATCCGATTCACCCTGGATCAACTTTACCTGAAAATGTTAGTACCCAGTCATATTATTTACATTAAGGAAAGAATCCAGGCCTTTTTATAGCAATCTACCGTGCTGACCAAAACCACCTCTGGGGGAAGTCTATTCCACATTTTCACAGCTCTAATTGTGAAGAAATCTTTCCACATTTGGAGATGAAATCTTTTTTCCTCTAGACTTAAAGAGTGCCCCCTTATCCTTTGTGATGACCTTAAAGTGAATAACTCAACACCAAGTTCACTATATGGACCACTGATGTATTTGTACATGTTGATCATATCCCCCCTTAATCTACTCTTCTCAAGAGAGAATAAATTCAGTTCCTCTAATCTTTCCTCATAACTGAGCTCCTCCATGTCTCTTATTAGTTTGGTTGCCCTTCTCTGAACTTTCTCCAGTTCCCCGATATCCTTTTTGAGAACTGGTGCCGAAAACTGAACTGCATAGTCCAGATGAGGTCTTACTAATGATTTGTACAGGGCAAAATTATGTCTCTATCTCTGGAGTCCGTAGCTCTCTTAATACAAGAAAGGATTTTGCTTGCTTTGGAAACCGCAGCTTGGCATTGCATGCCATTATTATGTTCATGATCTACCAAAACCCCCAGATGCTTCTCCACTATGGATTCCCCCAGTTGTACTCTCAGTAGTATGTATGATGCATGCATATTATGTTTTTATTGTGTGGGGACAACTGTGGGGTGACACTGTGGGGGAGGCAAGTGTGAGGACATGTGTGGGGACACTGTGGACATGTGTGGGATGATGACACTTCGTGGGGCACTGTGTGGGGACATGTGTGGGATGATGACACTTTGTGGGGCACCTTGTGAGGACACTGGGACAGTGATCAGTGTGTAAACAGCTGTAAAAAACAGCTCATACACCCTGATCACCGCCGGCTGCAGTCATCCGCTCTCACTCTCCTCACTGACATCTTCCGTCTGAGGAGAGGGAGAGCTGATCGCCTAGCAACCGGCTTTCTGTTTACATCACATGATGGCTGTGATTGGACACAGCCATCATGTGATCAGGAGGGCTAATCACAGAGCCCTCCTGGCGATCTGAGATGTGCCGTGCCCGGGTGACACGAGCGCATTGGGATGGCGCTGCTGCGCAGGCACGCAGCCGCGTGATCCCGCTTCTTCTGAAGGACTCATTAGGACGAAATGCCCACATGGCTGTATATGTGCAGTGGCTGGGTGGAAAGTGGTTAATGGAATGAGGGCTTGAAGTACGTTACATCATGTTATTGCTGATATTGGCTACCTTATTTAATACAGATGATCTAATAGCCCATCCATAGCATACAGCTGGAGGAAGGATTGCATGGTGGGAACCCATAAAGGATCTATTTTAAATTTGTTCTGGTGAGTTTGCACTCCTTGCGGTTTTGGATTGTTGGTGGAGCACATTTTATTTGGTTCCGCTCGATTAATAAATATCTTCACACAACTTTTGATCACTTAGTTATTGGACTTTTCTTCATCTAAGCACTGTGTGTTTTTTGCAAATTGATACACTATCCTAATTAGGGTTGATTGAACCTCTGGAAGTTTGGGTTCTGCAGGTTCGCCGAACTTCCGGACAAAGTCCGGGTTCGGGACCGGACTTGACCCGAACCTTGTCCCGGAGCCCAAACCCTATTGAAATCAATGGGGACCCAAACTTTTAGGCACAAAAATGGCTGTAACAAAGTCCTGGCAAGTCCTAGAGGTCTGCAAAAGGAAGGAAAATGGGGGTAAGAGTAGGGCAAGTGCCCTACAAAGAAATGGGGATAGGGAAATAACTTAAAATAATTTTTAAGCTAAAATCACGAAAATAGGAGGTGGATGTGGAGTTGGAGGTTGAGGAGGCGGTGAAAGTGGCGGTGGAGGAGGAGGTTGTTTTTTTTATTTTTGCGTAAGAAATGATGATTTAAAATCATCTCCAAGTTCTATAGGGAAAGGTTCATCCAGCCGCATAGAGAGCCATATTATTGTTCTAAAATCTTCTCCAAGTTCTATAGGGAAAGTTTCATCCAGCCGCATAGAGACTGAGAGCCATATTATTGTTCTAAAATCATCTCCAAGTTCTATAGGGAAAGTTTCATCCAGCCGCATAGAGAGCCATAGTATTGTTCTAAAATCTTCTCCAAGTTCTATAGGGAAAGTTTCATCCAGCCGCATAGAGACTGAGAGCCATATTATTGTTCTAAAATCATCTCCAAGTTCTATAGGGAAAGTTTCATCCAGCCGCATAGAGAGCCATATTATTGTTCTAAAATCATCTCCAAGTTCTATAAGGAAAGTTTCTTCCAGCCGCATAGAGAGCCATACTATTGTTCTAAAATCATTGATTTTAGAATAATAATACGGCTCTCTATGCGGCTGGAAGAAACTTTCCTTATAGAACTTGGAGATGATTTTAGAACAATAATATGGCTCTCAGTCTCTATGCGGCTGGATGAAACTTTTCCTATAGAACTTGGAGATGATTTTAGAACAATAATATGGCTCTCTATGCGGCTGGATGAAACTTTCCCTATAGAACTTGCAGATGATTTTAGAACAATAATCTTTCCCTTAAAGCAACAGACTCTACCTAGTCCAGTCAGATCATTCTGTGCAGCAGGATAAGGTCTGCAATCTGCCCCTCAAAGCAGCAATACTAGTATCTCTACCAGTCCACAATCAGATCGTTCAGTAATACAGGATGAGATGTTCTATAATATCTGCAATCTGTCCCTCACAGAGCCAGCAGCATCCTCTCCCTAAACTATCCTGAGAGCATATGACATGCAGCACAGTGACTCCAGCCCCATATAGAGGCTGTGTCACATGATGCACTGGCCAATCACAGCCATGCCATTAGTAGGCATGGCTGTGATTGCTTCTAAGGGCAAACCAGTGAAACACTTGTTGATGGCTGCCCTTGGCAGCTATTCAACACTTGGAATCAAATACCAGAAGCCTGAACTCGAACCCGGACTTTTTTTGAAATGTCCGTGTTCGGGTCTGGGTCCCGGACACCCCAAGGTTCGGTACGGACCCGAACTTTACAGTCCGGGTTCGCTCAACTCTAATCCTAATTAATGACTTTTATTGTGTTGATATAAGTTCAAAAAGTTTTTCAGTGTGACACAAGTTTATCATCATTGACAATATTCGTATATTTAACACATATTTTTGCTCTAATCAATTAATGGTTTGAAGGCGCGCCACAGCCTTTTATATTTTTTGCACTTATAAATGGTGGATAATTGATTTTTCACTACAAAAAGGGGCAGCTTAACTCATTAATATATACTTTTGGTGCCAGTCTATTTTATTTAAATCCTATAAAAATGAGGTGTCTAGCATAGGGGTTGTTATTTTATATGGCTTGTTCTTCCCAATATCCCATAGTAATATTGGCATAGCATGGCACAAATCTTGTAAAGATGGGAGAAGTAATTATGTTCTAGGCAAAACTGTGTCTGCTCTAGTAGGTCTTGGTGGAAATTTATGTGAGATTCTCTACAAAGTAAATGATTAAGGGGCCTAAGGTCTACATCATGTGGGATAAAGGTATAAAGAGAGCTAACATTAAGAAGTGCCCACAAATACTGAGTGACCCACCTGTAATTCCAAAAAATGTCAATAACATGGCTTGAATCTTGAATGTAGGATGGAAACTGTTGGCCAATTGGTTGTAAAAAACTATATTGGGATAATCTACTAATGACGTTATTGGTTCCCACCACAATAGGTCTACCAGAAGGATTGGAAAGGGACTTATGGACCTTTGGCAAATGGTAGAAATAAGGAGTGCTACATGAGGGGGGCAATAATAATAGTTTCTCTTTTGGGCTCAACACTCCATCTATAACAGCTTCCTCAACTAATGCCTTCAAAGATTACTGCAAAGCTGGTAGAGGATCTGCACATAACAACATGTAGGTGTTAGGGTCTGAAGATAGTCTATGGGATTAATCAAGATAATGTTGTATATTTTGGATCACTAAGCTGCCACCTTTATCAGCTTTTTTAATAGAAATATCAGGGTTATTTCCTAAATTACATAACGCTTTCCATTTAGAGGTAGCCAGAATAGATTTAGACTTAATTTCAAGGGAGGTATTATATAATTCTAAAAGGCCACTTGATACTAAGTCTTCAAAAAGGGACCTTTAGAGTGGAAAGGATAGAAAATAGAGGTGGGACAAATCAGAGTGTGTTCAACAGGTGGATTGTAACAACCCTCTATCGTTTGACCATTAATGTGACCATCCTCTCATAGTGCCATTAGGGTTTGCAAAGCATTAACATCAGCTGTAGTAGAGGGCTCTAGTTGGGGTTCTAGCAGAAGGGGTATTGGCGATCTCTACTTTGAGAAACTGATGTTCCATTGTCAAATTACGAATGAAACGACTCAAGTCCTTGAACAGAGTGAACTTATTTGCAGAGACATAATGAGCGAAGCTGAGACCCTTTCTAAATAAGGATAAATCAGCTTCACTCAATTCATATGTGTCATGAATCTGCAGTAACATTTCATGTCCTGTCTGTCTGCTTACCTCTCTGCTTGTGGTCAGCTTAGAGACTGTGCACCTCTCATCTACGTGCTAAGTAATCTTCCCTCAGCAGGGCTCCACCCCAGTCTCTAATTAGGAACATTGTTTAAGACCATGCACTGCAAGCCAGTGCTGCCAATCAACTTTGTGTGTTAGGCTTTCTTCTTGTGTGTGAGGTTCCTACTGTGTGCTCTACGTCTGATTCTGTTTTCCGACTTTGGCCTGTTCTTTGACTATTCCTGTCTGCTTGTTACCATGACCTTTAGCATGTTCTCTGTCCCTGTCTGCTTGTTGCCCTGACCCTTGTCTAACCTTCTGACTATCCCTTGTTGTCCCGCACTGCTGCTTCCTCTCTATCCACCAGTAGCCAGCCATAAGTGCGAGCTGAGAGACCCTGGGGGCCACGACCTGTAGTCAGTAGCAGTCAAGTCCATCCTCACCATCAGAGGCTCTGATGAAAACCTGCTGGCTCTTAGACTCTGCATTGTGGGGAAATCTATGCTCTAGCTCCCTGTGTATCTGTGTCAGTGCTCCAGTGGAGCTGATTTCATGCACCACCCAGAGCTCCATTCGCAGCAGTCAGCTAAGGGTTCACAATCTTAGCGGTGCGCCCCTAAACCTCAGTGGTGCGCACCTGTCACCTGCCGTCAGGTGACCTGACAGTTTGATTGGCCATGGACCCAGCTGATGTGTCACTACAGGGCATAGTCCACAGACTTGAGACCCAGGAACCTAAATAAGACCCAGGTGATGTGATTCCACCAGGATTTGACCTCCCGATTTGAACAGCTTCAGGCCTCCTTAGGACCCCTAGTTCAACAACCTCAGCTGCTATCTGCTGTGGCACCGATCCCGGTCAGAGCCGCAGCCACAAATTCTTGCATTTGCCAGTTCTGCCCCATTACTCTGGGGACTCCAAGGCCTTCAGGGGGTTCTTTAGCCAGTGCACCATCAATTTTGAATTCCAGCCCCAAAACTTCCTGTCCGATCGGGCAAAGGTAGCCTATATTTTATCTCTCCTTTCCGACGAGGCGTTAGCCTGGGATGCCCCTTTTTGGGAGAATAATGATCCAGTGGTTACTAGCCTGTCTAGCTTCTTGAAACTCTTTCGGAATATCTTCGAGGAACCGGGTCGTGTCTCTTCAGCTGCCAGCGCCCTTTTATGTCTCCATCAAGAGTCCGCTTCTGTAGGACAGCATGCTCTTCATTTTCATACACTGACTGCTGAGCTGAGCTGGAATAATGAGGCTTTGGTTGCAACCTTTTTACAAGGCCTCTCTGACAGAGTGAAGGATGAATTAGGAGGAAGAACCATCCCCGCTGATCTGGATGGTGTCATCTCCTTATGTAACCAGATCGATATTTGTTTTCAGGAGCGGTCCCTAGAAAAGACACCAGCACTTCCCGGTCCTTAGGCAGCATGAGCTCCCCTCTCTAGACTTGTGCATGGCTGAAAATTTAGTTTTTTTTGTTTTTGTTTTTTTATTTTTTCGGAAATTCAAAAAATTTTAATTCGTAAATTCTGCAATTAAAAAATCCAAAATTTGGAAATTCACTGTAATTCAGCAATTGCGGTAATTCGGAAATTCGTGGTAATTCGGCAATTGCGGTAATTTGGAAATTTGGCAATCGGAACAGCCCAAAATCTGAAATTCTGAAATTCAGAAATTCAGAAATCCGAAAATTCGAAAATAACTAAGATCATTTGAAATAATAATTAACTAATAACTATTAAATTATAGGTATTAGAATTTCCTTGAAAGTTTGGCTGTTAGTGAACTTAAATATGAAATTTATAACTAATAGCCATATTTTCAAGAAAATTCCAATACCTATAATGTAATAGCTATTTATTATTATTTCAAATGTTGTTTCTTATTTCCGTATTTCCAAATTTTGGAAATTTGGAAATAAGGAGGAACATTTGAAATAATAAGTTATTAATGTATTATTTTAACTTATTATAAATTATAATAAGCTATTATCATTAAAAATGTTCTTTCTTATTTTTGAATTTTGCAGTGTGTGACTGTATGTATGTATGTATGTGTGTGTGTGTACTGAGTGTGTATATACTGTGTGTATATTGTATGTATATTGTATGTATACTGTGTGTATACATACAATATACACACAGTATATACGTACCCAGTATACACACACATACATACATACATACACACAGTATGCATCTATACAGTCACACACTGCAAAAGTCGAAAATAAGGAAGAACATTTGAAATAATAATAATTTATTATAATGTATAATAAGTTAAAATAATAAATCATTAACTTATTATTTTAAATGTTCGTCCTTATTTCCAAATTTCCAAAATTCTGAAATAAGAAAGAACATTTGAAATAATATTAAATAACTATTCAATTATAGGTATTGGAATTTCCTTGAAAGTTTGTGTGTTAGTGAACTTAAATATGAAATTTATCACTAATAGCCATATTAGGTCATGGGGCAGCATCAGCCATCTTAACCACCTCAGGACCGCCCACCGTCAAATGACGGCGGAGCGGTCCTGCTCTCACAGCGGGTGGATGTCATATGACGTCCTCCCTTTAAGCCGGGATTGCGCGCGATCGGGCGTGCGCATCCCGGCTTTGTCTGTGTCGGCGTGTCCCCAGGACACGCCGCTTCACCGACAGGGGTGAACAGCCATTGGTTATGGCTGTTCACCAAGTGATCGGCCGTGACGAAGTCACAGCTGATCACGAATGGCACGCCCCCCCGCCGTTCGCACGGCGCATGCGCGCGATCGGGAGCGCGCTGCGCGTGCGTGTCGGTGGCGCCGTGTTCCTGGGGAACACTGCCTGTCACCGACACAGGTTTCAGCCGCCTGCCGGCGGCTGATACCTTGTGATCAGCTGTGATCTACTTCACAGCCGATCACATGTAATGTAAACAGAGCGGTAACTCACTGTTACCAGCTCTTCTCTCCTCACACAGAGTCCAGTGTGAGGAGAGAAGAGCTGGGATCAGTGAGTTACTGATCTGCAATGTAAAATCACACTGACACTGACCCCCCTGCCTCCCCAATGCACCTGTCACCCAACAGTCACCACATATGCTCCCATAAAGGGTACCTGTCATCATAAAGTGTACCTGTCCTCAGACTGCCATCATAAAGAGCACCTGTCACCCATCACCCGTCAGTGACCGTGGCATGTCACCCGTCACTGACCACCGCCAGTCACCCGTCACCCATCACTGACCACCGCCAGTCACCCATCACCCATCACTGACCACCACCCGTCACCCATCAGTGACCACCGCCAGTCACCCGTCACCCATCAGTGACCACCGCCAGTCACCCGTCACCCTTCAGTGACCACTGCCAGTCACCCGTCACCCATCAGTGACCACTGCCACTCACCCGTCACCCATCAGTGACCACCGCCAGTCACCCGTCACCCTTCAGTGACCACTGCCAGTCACCCATCACTGACCACCACCCGTCACCCATCAGTGACCACC
>BLSH010021213.1:0-22370 GCA_018402905.1 Glandirana rugosa
GGGGTTCGTTGTCCGTGCGATCGTTCAGGTTCCGTCCGGACCCGGACTTTGTCCCGAAGTTCGGACGGACCAGCAGAACCCGAACTTCCAGAGGTTCGCTCAACTCTACTTCTAAATAAAATATCTTTTGTAAACAAAAAAAGAAAATCCCGTTCATTTTTTTGGCTCCCTCCAGACCGATCTAGCCAAAATCAGAATGGGTATTTTAATTCCAATTTTCCTTAATTCATGTACTTCCAACCCCACCAATAGGTCCTCCACCTGCATCTTACTTAATAGGTACTGTTCCACTTCTCCTTCTTGATCCTGTGTTACCCACATTCTTAAATGCTTTAATTGCCCAGCCAAATAATACAAATAAAGATCTGGCACTGCCATTCCTGCCGCCACTTTAGGGCGCTGCAATGTTGTTAACTTTAATTTACATCTGCCTTTTGCCCATATGAATTTGGAAAGCTGCAAATTCAATTCTTTGAATATTTGTTTAGGTATCCTTACCGGGGAATGGGAGAAAACATACAGACACTTGGGAAGTATCACTGATTTAATTAGATTTATTCTTTCTGACATTGCCAACGGCAATTTACTCCAAATTTTGAATGTATTTTTAACATATTCTAACAAAAGGGTATACATTGTCTGCCAGGGCCTCCTCTGCTTTTACTGTAATATTTATCCCTAGATACTTAAATGTCTCTACCATTTTTAATGGGGTCTAGGGCCAGTTCCCTTTTTTAATCCAATTGGCATCAATGCGGATTTCTGCCATTTTATCTTAAGCCCTGAATATTTCCCAAATGTATCTATTATTTTCATAGCCTCTCTCAAGGTTGCCTGCCCGTCTCCCATGTACAGTATAATGTCATTGGTATATAATCCTATACAATCAGTCCTCTCACCCAGTTTAATGCCCTTATATTTTCTTGATTGTCTAAACCTATTTGCCAATGCTTCAATTGCTAGAACAAATAGCTGAGGGGATAATGAGCACCCCTGTCTCATTCCCCTCTGTAGCCTAATAGTGGGAGAGAACAATCCATTCACCAACAGATTTGAACTTGGTTGTTTATATAATATTCTTACCCATTTTCTAAATTTCTCCCCAAATCCACTTCTTTTCAATACTGCCTGCAGAAACTCCCATTCTATGGAGTCGAATGCCTTGGCCGTATCCAAAGCAGCCAAGGCACTCGTCTCTGGGACAAAATGTCTTAGCTGTGCAATTATTTGGGCACGTCTTATATTATTCGTTGTGGACTTCCCTGGCATGAACCCCTATTGATCATTGTTTATTACTGATAGGATAACTTTATTTAACCTCCCCGCTAAAACTTTTGCCAGTATTTTATAGTCAAGGTTAAGAAGTGAAATTGGTCTGTATGACGCACAATCCTGTTTATCTTTATCCAGTTTTGGTATCAGTGTCACTATTGCTTCATACATTGAAGGGGACATTTCCTCAGACCGAAATATCTCCCTATATACTTTAGTCAATACCGGAGCTATAATTTCTATATATCGCTGGTATACCTCCAATGGTATACCATCCGGGCCTGGGGATTTACCTTTCCCCAGCAAGAGGATTGCTACTCGTATTTCCTTCTCCTCAATATCCTTCTCCATCATCTCCTCCTGCTCTGCTGTTAATTTGAGGAATTCTAAGTCTTCCAAATACTCCTCTATCTCTCTTGTTGTACTGTATAGCGTTGAGGTATACATATTAACATAGTATTTGTAGAAACTTTCCAATATCTCATCTATTGTACCAACTACATTACCAGACTCATTCCTCACCTTTGATACAATTAATGACGGCGATTGTTGTTTCACTAGGAAATTCAACATTTTAGTGGCCTGACTTCCTTCAAATTTTTGCTGTTTTAAATGAAAACTTTTACGCATAGCATTAGTCATTGCTAAATTTTTATATTGTCCTACTAGGTCCTCCCATTTGATTTGTTTGTCATTTGAGGGGTCATTTATATACTCTGTCTCCGCCTTAGCACACCTTTCTGCTAATTCCTCTTCCTCCTGGCTATTGGAGCGCTTTATATATGAAATAGTTGACTTTAATACTGCTCTCAAATATGCTTTGAAGGTATCCCAAAGGATACCATCCATCCTCCTATATTCATGTGCTTCCCAAAATATCTGTATCTGATCTGGTATCCGGTCATTCAAACCTATCTGGTTCAGCCAATAAGGTTGAATCCTATTTCTCGGGCGGTTTCCCCTGGGACACAGAGTTAATCCAATTTTCAATGGTAAGTGGTCAGACACACCCCTGGGCTTATACTCCACAGAGTGCACCAGTGAGAGTGTCTTCTCACTCCCCATTGCCAGATCTATTCTGGACATACTTCTTCCCCCTGGCACAGACCATGAATATGCTCTAACACCCGGATTTCTAATTCTCCATAGATCACTCCACCCTACCTCTTTAATAAACTTCTACAGAATGTCAGATCCTACTATACTCTTTTGTGGGGCTTTCCCGTATCTGTCCAGTCTTGGATCCAGCCACAAATTAAAATCCCCCATACACATCACATACGCTTCTGGGTACTCTGTCATAAATAGCATTGCTTCTTTTAATACTCCTAATGTAGCAGGTGGAGGGTTATATATCCCCAATGTGACAAAAGGTAATGAATATATCCAAGCATAAACAAAAACATATCTCGCTTCTGGATCTCTCTTTACTCTAATACACTCCCATGTCACAGTTCTATGTACCATCAGAGAAACCCCCCTCGAATACGTTGTATGACACGCATGGGAGGACCACTGAATCCAAGGTCTCCTCAGGTAATCAGTTCTCTCCCCAACCATATGTGTCTGTTGAATGCATATAATCTTGGCCTGCATTTTCCAGATTACTGAGAAGACCTGCGTGCGCTTCAGTGCTGTCCCCAGGCCCATTACATTCCATGTTAGGAATATACACTGATTATCCTGTTTTATCATCTTTCTTTTCTACTATCTCCTTCATTAGTGACCATCCTCTCTTCTCCTTAATCCATTCACCCTTCATCCATACCAAAAAAAACTCTAGGACGTTACCACCATACCGCATCTGTGCCTATGTAGGTAATTGTAGTTTATACCGATTTCAGCCTTACTGCCCCCTGACCTTATTATCATATGGGGGGGGGGGAGGTAGGGGAAAAAAAAGGAGGGGGGAAGGGGGAAATAGATTGAAAGTTGGACGAGAAAGCTGGGAGTTTTTATTCCACTACTTTATATTCCTACTCATCTCCCCCTCTCGTTCAGTCTCCATTTATATATTTTACTAAATTTAAAAAAAACCCGCAAAACAAAGGGGCGAGGGGGGGGGAATAATTATTCCACCCCCTCCGCCTCCTCACCACCCCCATAATACCTGTGCTTTAAATTTACCTCTATACTACTACCACCTTTAAGCCTGCATTCACATAGGGGCGACCTGACTTCGGCGCGACTTCGCTAGGCAATTTCAGCCTGACTTTCAGCGCGACTTCAAGGACCTCAGGCGACTTTACAACACGACTTTTGCCAGGCGACTTTGCCTTGACCAATCAGAGAAGGGAGGGAGGGGGCTGCCTAAAAATAAATTCTATTCTTTTAACTGTAAAGTCACTTCCATGTAGATGGGGATCTGACTTGGAGGCGACTTCTATTGAATCCTATGGGCACAAGTCGGATAGAAGTCGTCTAGAAGTAGTACAGGAAGCTTTTCAGAAGTCACCTTGAAGTCGGAGCAACATCAGTCGTGTATATTAAGACAGCTCCCATTCATTTCAATGGGATTTCAAATGTCAAGCGACTTGGGGCGACTTGAGGCAACTCAAGTCGGATCGCAAGTCGCCCCTGTGTGAATGAGCACTTATTCTTCCTTTTTATCTCTTAATCATGGGCTTACTAATAATAATCCCCTCCCCCTCTCATTAATGCGGGAGGATATCTAATTAATTATCCCTGTGTACCTTATTCCACAACAAATCTTGTCTCCCTGTCCAGGTTCCTTATGGTTTGTGAATTAAGTGCAAATCTCATGTGTTCTTCTTTCAACATCTATCCAACGTGTTCCTCTCTTGTTTAACCTCAATCAAAAACAGTGCTTCAACTTCATCATGCTTTATCACTCAAATTTAAACATCACACCACACAATAATATATTTTTTTTCCTTTTTTTCTTTCATAAACAGAGGAAATTGCTCATTTGGACGAGAAAGCCATCCAAACTTATTACCATACTTATAATCATATGTTTCCCTTCTCTTTCACATTTGTTCTCCCTTTTTACTTTCCAACAGTAACCACCATATCTTATACCTCTATGAAAAAAAAAAAAAAAATGTATATATACTGTATATGAATAGAGGGAATTGCTGAGTTGGATGAAAAGGTCAACAAAACGTATTACCGTACTTATAGGCATATTATTCCCTTCTCTTTTACATCTATTCTCCCTTTTTTACTTTCCAGTAATAGCCACTGTATCTTTATACCTCTATAACAAAAGAAAAAAAAAAAAAAACAGAAAATGTCTCTTTTTTATTCTTTTTTTCCTTCTTTTTAAAAAAGGGGGAATTGCTGATTTGGGCGAGAAGACCAGCAAAACTTGTTTCCATGCTTATAAACCTAATATTCCCTTCTCTTTCACATTTGTTTTCCCTTTTTACATTCCAATAGTAGCCTCCATATACCTCTATGGAAAAAAAAAGCTCTTTTCTTTTTTATTTTCCGTATATGAACAGAGGGAATTGCTGAGTTGGACGAGAAGGCCATCAAAACGTATTACCATGCTTATAATCATATATTTCCCTTCTCTTTCACATTTGTTCTCCCTTTTTACTTTCCATCAGTAACCACCATATCTTTATACCTCTATAAATAATAAAAAAAAAATTATATATATATATATATAAATAGAGAGAGTTGCTGAGTTGAATGGGAAGGCCAACAAAACGTATTACCATACTTATTATTCCCTTCTCTTTCACATCTATTCTCCCTTTTCACTTTCCAATAGTAACCACCATATCTTTATACCTCTATGGAAAAAAAAACAAAAAAAAATGTTTTTTTCTTTTTTTTTTCCCTATCTGAAAAGAGGGAATTGCTGAGTTGGACGAGAAGGCCATCTAAACTTATCGCCATGCTTATAATCATATATTTCCCTTCTCTTTCATTTGTTCTCCCTTTTTACTTTCCATCAGTAACCACCATATGTTTATACCTCTATATATAAAAAAAAAAATATATATATATATATATATATATATATATATTTGAATGGAGGGAGTTGCTGAGTTCAATGGGAAGGCCAACAAAATGTATTACCATACTTATAGACATATTATTCCCTTCTCTTTCACATCTATTCTCCCTTTTTACTTTCCAATAGTAACTACCATATCTTTATAACTCTATAAAGAGTTTCGCAGAATTATATCTCTGTCTTTACAATTTAGTATCCTCGGCAGCAGTGGCCTAGGGGGCACCCCCCGGTTTTGGTAATACCGCCGGCACTCTGTGTGCTCTTTCCACCACAAATGGTAATCTGTTTTTCAACCGCTGATACTTTATTCCTTATAGGGGACACTGTATCTTCTACTGCTGATATTCTGTTCTCGGCTTCTGTCATCCTGTCTCTGATTTTTTGCATATCTTGTCTAATCAATCCTATATCCACTCTAATCTCTTCCATGTTGTCTGTCAGGGCAACATTTCTTGACTGTATAGCTGTCATTAATTGTGTGCTTACATGTTCCAGCGTCAGCTTAGGTTGTTTCTCCTGTTTCCCCGATTGAGAAATATTAGACATATTAATAGAGTTGAGCGGACACCTGGTTGTTCGGGTTCGGCAGGTTCAGCCAAACTTTGCCAAAAAGTTCAAGTTTGGCCCCGAACTTGACCCGAAATTGACCCCGAACCCCATTGAAGTCAATGGTGACCCGAACTTTTGGACACTAAAATGGCTCTAAAAAAGTCCTGGAAAGGGCTAGAGGGCTGCAAAAGGAAGCAAAATGGGGGTAAGAGTAGGACAAGTGCCCTGCAAAAAAATGTGGATAGGGAAATAACTTAAAATCACACCGTGGCGGTGTAGGTGGAAGTGTCGGTGGAGGAGAAGGAGGTATTAAACGCTGTTTTTTGTTTGTTTGGTTTTTTAATTGGGGTAGCCCCCCAAAATATTGAGACATATTAAAAAAAAAAAGATCACTATCTGCAGACAAACCCAGAGATGTTCTAGCACGGGTTCACTTTTTCCATATAACATGTACCATGGTTTATTTTTCATGTTTCTCCTGTTACAAATTCCAATAAAGACTTATTTATGTTCTATAAAAAAGAAAAAAGAATAGGTTCACCTAAGTACAGTATACCTATGGCTGTGTGAGGCCGGTATAAATGTCTATTCTGTACAAGGTACAGACAAGTCTTGTCGGATCCATGCCTGGTTCATTTTAATAAACATTAGCTTGTCCACATTGGCTGTGGACAGGCGGCTGCGCTTGTCTGTGATAATGCCCCCTGCCGTGTTAAACACACATTCAGACAATACACTGGCTGCAGGGCATAAAGGGAAAGCTCAGGCCATGTGCCCAATTTGGAGACCCAGAAGTTGAATGGGGCAGACCCATCAGTCAGTATGTGTAGGCGTGTGCAAGCTGGTGCTGTGAGGGACAGATTATTGTTCTAAAATGATCTCCTACTGCTATAGGGAGAGGTTCCTGCTGGTGCTGTGAGGGACAGATTATTGTTCTAAAATCATCTCCTACTGCTATAGGGAGAGGTTCCTGCTGGTACTGTGAGGGACAGATTATTGTTCTAAAATCATCCCATCATAGTGCTACAGGGAGAGGTTCCTGCTGCTCCTGTGAGGGACAGATTATTGTTCTAAAATCATATCATACTGGTGTAGGGAGAGGTTCCTGCTGCTGGTGTGAGCGGTTCATTTCATGCACAAAAATAAAAAGTGTGTCTACGGTGCTGTTTTTCAAAAAAAAAAGAAGAATTTATTATTTCTTTTTTTGCATTAATAAATAGTGCTACATAGTATATTTGCGGCCAGGAGAGCGTCAAATAAGGGACATGGTCATGGTCTTAGTGCTGCTGGTGCTGCTGGTGTTGGTGAAGTTCCTGTTGCAAGAAGAGGACGTGGTCGATTTGTGCCAGCTGCATGCACAAGTGAAACACCTTCTTCAGGTGCAAGTAGCCGACAGAACCTTCAATGTTATATGGTAGGCCCGAATGCCGCTCAACAAATGGTGAGGCCAAAACAAGTACAGGCTAGGTAGATTGGGTGGCAGACAATGCCTCCAGTTCCTTCACATTGTCTCCCACCCGGTCCCTTGATGAAAGCTCAGAGTTGGCACCTGAACCCCATGGCCATCTGTCTTTCACCTCAGCCCCTTGTAAATCAGCCAAGCAGTCTGAGCCCCAAGTCATGCAACAGTCTCTTATGCTTTTTGATGACTCTCCTGGTGTGCTTTCCGTGGGCCATCCACATAGCCCTGCCCCAGAAGTGGAAGACATTGAGTGCACCGATGCCCAACCACTTCTGTTGCAGGATGAGGACATGAAAACACCAGCGCAGCACGTCTCTGATGATGACGAAACACAGGTGATAACTGCTGCGGCTTTCCACAGTGTGCAGACTGACAAGGAGGGCAGTGGTGAAGGGTGGGTGGAAGATGATGTGGAGTAGGATGATGAGGTCCTAGACCCCACATGGAATGAAGGTCATGCGAGTGACGTGTGCAGTTGGAGGAAGAGCTGGTGGTCACACAGGGGCACCAGTACAGCAAAAGAGGAAGCAGGTTGCAAAAGCGGAGCGAGCGCCCCCTAGACAGTATGCCTGCTACTGCCCACCGCACCCAGGGACCTAGCACACCAAAGGCAGCTCAAAGGCGTTCCCCGGCGTGGCAGTTCTTCAGACAATGTGCTGACGACAAGACACGAGTGGTTTGCACTCTGTGCAATGAGAGCCTGAAGCGAGACATAAATCTTCTAAACCTGAGCACAACCTGCATGACCAGGCATCTAAATTCAAAGCACGAGCTGCAGTGGAATAAGTACCTCAAAATCCAATAAAGGTCTCGGCCTCCTCCTGCTTCCTCTTCTGCTGCTGCCTCGGCCTCCTCCTCCACCTCTACAGTGCCAGTGTCACCTGCCACCCAACAAACAGACGATGTGACAGCAACGCCACCATGTCCGCGACCGTCCCCAAGCATTTCCACATGGTCCCATGGAAGCTTACAGCTGTCCATCTCCCAAACACTGGAGAGAAAGAGGAAGTACCCCCCTACCCACCCGCGATCCCTGGCCCTGAATGCCAGCATTTCAAAATTCCTGGCCTTTGAAATGCTGTCATTCCGTCTGGTGGACACGGACAGTTTTAAAAACCTGATGGCGGTGGCTGTCCCACAGTACGTGGTTCCCAGCCGCCATTACTTTTCCAGGCGAACCAACTCTTCCCTGCACAAACAAGTCAGGGCCGAGATCAAGTGTGAACTCCGCAACACCATCTGTGGCAAGGTCCACATAACCACTGATACATGGACCAGTAAGCACGGGCAGGGACGCTATATCTTGCTAACTGCACACTGGGCAAATGTAGTTGCGGGTGGGCCTGAGGCGGCTAGCCGTTTGGCGCATGTCCTTCCACCACCGAGAATTGCAGGGCATTTCTCTTTGCCTCCTGTTGCCTCCTCCTCCTCCTACTGCGCTTCCTCTTCCTCCTCTACCACCTCCTTATCCACTCAGCGTAACACCTTCACCACCAAGTTCAGCACATCCAGAGGTAAACGATAGCAGGCTGTTTTAAAACTGATAGGTTTGGGGGATAAACCCCACACTGCACAGCCGCTGTGGACGGGCATTGAACAACAGGCCAATGAGTGGCTGTTGCCACTGAACCTCAAGCCCGGCCTGGTGGTGTGCGATAATGGCCGAAATCTCGTAGCAGCTCTGGGCCTAGCCGGTTTGATGCACATCCCTTGCCTGGTGCATGTACTGAATATGGTGGTGCAGAAATGTCTAAAAACCTACCCGGATATGTCAGAGCTTCTGCTTTCGGCATTCTCACCCTGCTGCTGCTCGCCTGTCTGCGCTGCAGCGGAACTTCGGCCTTCCCGCTCACCACCTCCTATGCGACGTGCCCACAAGGTGGAACTCCACCTTGCACATGCTGGAGAGACTGTGTCAGCAGCAGCAGGCAATAGTGGAGTTTCAGCTGCAGCATGCACGGGTCAGACGCTCTGCGGAACAGCACCACTTCACCACCGAGTGGTCCTCAATGCGAGACCTGTGTACCATATTGCGGTGTTTCAAGCACTCCACCAACATTGCCAGTGCCGATGACTCTGTTCTCAGCGTTACTATCCCACTTCTATGTCTCCTTGAAAAAACACTTTGGGCGATGATGGAAGAGGATGTGGCACAGGGGTAATTTCCACGGTTATCAGGCCAGTCATTCACAAGTGGCTCGGAGGGTGGGTTCCTGCAGCAGCATAGGCCAGGTAAAAAAATTTCAAGCCAGGGCACAGTTCTGGAGGATGAGGAGGATGAGGAAGATGATGATGAGGAGGAGGAGGAACCGTGTTCACAGCAGGGTGGCACCCAACGCAGCTCGTGGGCATCACTGGAGCGTGGCTGGGGGGATACGGAGGACACAGATGATACACCTCCCACAGAGGACAGCTTTTCTTTGCCTCTGGGCAGCCTGGCACACATGAGCGAATACATGCTGCAGTGCCTGCTCAATGACAGCCGAGTTGCCCACATTTTAACTTGTGCTGATTACTGGGTGGCCACCCTGCTGGATCCCCGTTACAAGGACAATGTGCCATCCTTAATTCCCTCACTGGAGCGTGATCGGAAAATGCACGACTACGAGCGCACGCTGGTAGACGCGCTGCTGAGGGCATTCCCAAATGACACAGGGGGCTCAGTGGAAGCACAAGGTGAAGGCGGAGGAGGAGGAAACATAGAAACATAAGATGAAAGTGCGGGCCGTCTGTGCGCACTTTCGGCGTTCTCACCCTGCTGCTGCTCGCCTGTCTGTGCTGCAGCGGAATTTCGGCCTTCCCGCTCACCGCCTCAGATGCGACGTGCCCACAAGGTGGAACTCCACCTTGCACATGCTGGAGAGACTGTGTCAGCAGCAGCAGGCAATAGTGGAGTTTTAGCTGCAGCATGCACGGGTCAGTCAGCATCTGCCACATACCAGACCCAGGTGTTCTTTATCTTCGGCACTGCATAGCACCAAACTCCCTCGGGGCACCAGTCTCACTACGGTGTCGGTCAGTGTACGGCCCTGCCACCCAGTCATCTTTTCTGGCTCTTCGCCACATGCAATAACTCTGGTCTCCGCCATCTTGCTACTCTGCAAATGCGGCTCCTTCTCGGTTACACCTGGAGGCGGAAGTGATGTCAGGGCTCTCCTTTTCACCCCTGATTGGCTGACTATGGGTGGCGATTCTGCCCATACCAGACTGACTGACTGCTTGGCGGCAACCCCCCTCCTTGGGCGGGTCTCCCAAGAGTGCTCTGTCCTGGCATCAGTAGGCACTACTGTGACGCAGACGGCTTCGAGCATAGCAGACATAAAGGCAGCACTCCTTCTCCAGTGCTCCGGATCACAATTTTCTTGAAAATCTCCTGTTGCTAAGGGCATATACATTTGCCTATCTACTCTCCTGTTAAGCAGAGAGAGCCAAAAACTATATACACTCACTAATACCCAAACTAGACGGGCGCTACATTATTAAAAAATACCGGAGGAACATTTGCATTCATCAGCCAGGAAGCTGCGCATGGGACATACTTGGACATTCCAACATAACAATGATCCAAAACACAAGGCCAAGTTGACCTGTCATTGGCTACAGCAGAATAGAGTGAAGGTTCTGGAGTGGCCATCTCAGTCTCCAGACCTCAATATCATTGAGCCACTCTGGGGAGATCTCAAACATGCAGTTCATGCAAGACAGCCCAAGAATCCAGGGATTGGAGGCTTTTTGCCAAGAGGAATGGGCAGCTTTACCACCTGAGTAGATAAAGAGCTTCATCCACAAATACCTCAAAAAAGCTCTCATTGATGTTAAAGGGGGCAATACACGGTATTAAGAACTGGGGTATGTAAACTTTTGATCAGGGTCATTTGGGTAGTTTCTGTTGTCATTATGATTTAAAAAGAGTAAATACAGTTGATTGATAATAAATGGCTTCAGCCAAACACTAACCATGAGTGAAAGAAAAGTTTTTGTGTTATCATTCATATTCTCTGAAAAATGGCCAAGAAACCATATATTCTGCCAAGGTATGTAAACTTATGAGCACAACTGTACTCCACCATGCAAACTCCACTAGGACGCCTTCTCTGCTTCTATGTTTAGATGCAGAGAAGGCATTCGACAGAGTCAATTGGGACTACCTATTCCTGGTTTTACAGAAATTTGGCTTTGTAGGCCACATCTCCAAAGCTATACTAGCCCTATACACTAAACCATCGGCACAAGTTTAACCACTTCAATACCAGGCACTTAGAATACTTCCCACCCAGACCAATTTTCAGCTTTCAGTGCTGTTGCATTTTGATTGAGAATTGCACGGTTGTGCGACGTTGTACCCAAATAAACTTTTTATCATTTTGTTCCCACAAATAGAGCTTTCTTTTGGTGGTATTTGGTCACCCCTGCGGTTTTTATTTTTTGTGCTACAAATAAAAGAAGATTGAAAATTTTGAAAAAAAAAAGTTTTTCTTTGTTTCTGTCACAAAACTTTGTATAAGTACATTTTCTCCTTCACTGATGGGCACTGATGTGGCTAGACTGATGGGAAAGGATGAGGCTAGACTGATGAGCACTGATGAGACAGTAAAGATTGGCACCGATGAGGGGGCACGGATAAGGTTGCACTGATGATGGGGCACATATATGCGGCACTGATAAGCAACACTGATGGGCATTGATAGGTGGCACTGATATGTGGCACTGATGGGCATTCATAGGCGGCACTGAAAGGTGGCACTGGGCACTGATGGGCACTGATAGGTGGCACTACTGGGCACTGATAGGTGGCACTGTTAGGTGGCAATGGTGGGCACTGATAGGGGGCAATGGTGGGCACTGATAGGTGGCATAGGTGGGCAATGATAGGTGGCACAGATGGGCACTGGTACATGGCACTGGTGGTGCACAGGTGCATATAGCACTGTTAGGGATGGCACTGGCAGGCATCATATATGGGCACAGTGCCATCCCTACAGTGCACTGTATTGCCCTTACCTGGTGGTCTAGTGGGGGCTCCATGGTGGTCCTGGGCGGCCTCCTAATTTTCTCCCTGGTGGTCCTGGGCGGCCTCCTCATGCTGTCCCTGGGGAGGGCTCCCTGGTGGTCAGCGCAGCCCCCTCCGTCAGGCGAGCAGCCGATCGGCTCTCCACTTCTCAGGTCTGCAGACCTGAGCAGAGGAAAAGCAGGTAAATGGCTCTTCCTATTTACACTGTAATCAGCTGTGGTTGGTCACGGCTGATCACATGGTAAAAGGCTTCCGAGGGAAGCCTTTTACCTCGGTCGCTAATGCGGTGGGTCGGACTGACCCGCGGCACCACCATTCGCCGTGTTGTGCGCCCCCGCGGGCGCGCGATCACGGATTATCCTGAGGATGTCAATAGACGTCCAGTCAGGATAATGACCTCCCCCGCCCGGCCTTCATTTGTCAATAGGTCGGGCAGGAAGTGGATACACATCCAACCTACTTTCCAAACCATTCTAAATTTCTAATGGAAACAGACAAGGTTGTCCCTTATCTCCCCTAATCATGAACCTAGCAATGGAATCCCTAGCTGAACACATTAGAGCCAACAACAAAATAATAGGGAATGACATAAATTCTCACAAACACAAGATCAGCTTGTTCGCGGATGATGTGATTTTAATGTTAACTAATCCAACATCATCTCTCACAGAGGTCCAAAAGACACTATCATGGTTTAGTAAAGTGTCCTATTATAAAGCAAATGAAACTAAGTCACACATCTTAGACCTAGAAGTCAACACCATAACACAAAGTCTCCTCCAACAACAATTCCCATACTCATGGGCAGACACAAGCATATCCTATCTAGGCATTCAGCTCACGAGACCACCAAAACATTATTTCAGTAAAACTACCTCCCTATCCGCACTAAACTGCAACAAGAACTGCAAAACTAGGCCAAAAGTGAATTCTCCTGGACAGGTAGGCTAGCTGCATTTAAAATGATGCATCTACCTCAAATCATTTACCTTTTAAGAACACTTCCAATTCCAACCAATTTCTTACAATCCTTGTTGTCCAAATTTGTATGGAAAGGAAAAAGATCTAGATGTGCACACTCCAAATTAATCAAACATAGACTAAGTGGAGGAACAAGATATATTTAATTTTATGATTACTACCTGGCATCAATACTAACACAACTTAAAGAGTGGTGCTCACCTATCCCAATCACGACATGTGGATCAATAGAAGCATCCTATATCTCCCACCAATCCCTATCATCGTGGCTAATCACTGTTCAGCTAGGAGCACAAATCCCATCCTTCCTTCCCCCCACCATGACAACAACACTCAACGCTTGGAAACAACTACTCCAACAAGCTCAGACATACCATACAAACACTAGTCTAAAGATTCCTTTGTCAGCATTAGCTCCTTTCATAGCTCAAATATCTTTTTCCTCATGGTCCCAAAAAGGGTTAAAATATATGCATAATTGATATAATGGCAACTCAATCAAACTATTCTGCTCTCTTCAAAAGGAATTTGACCTACCACCCACCGACATATACCAATATATGCAAATACGACATTGCCTCTCCAAAATCTCACACAAACACCACAAAATCCAAACTCAGGCCTGTTCCTTCCTAACTTCCCCCTCCTCACACCAAAAAGGAATCACTGTGTTCTACAATATACTCCAACAGAAAAGGCTGTTCCATAAATCTTCTCCTTTCATACAATGGGAAACAGATTTAGGCCAATCTTTCTCGGTAGAACAATGATCTAAAGCCTGCAAAGTCACACAGAAAGCCACCTGCTGTTCCACACTAAGGGAACTGTTCACTAAAATATCATTGAGATGGTACTTAACTCCAGACAAAATTTCACGATATAGCCCTCACCTCTCCAATAGTTGCTGCAGAAATTGCTGGAGAAATTGTGGTATGAAAGGGGATATATTACATATTTTATGAGAATGTCCAATAATTAAACCATACTGGCAAGCTATATGTAACCGGTTCCGTACTGGCTCGCGTACATTTACTGCTGCAGAGTAGCACTGTAGCGCGGATCACCGTCTATAAATGCTCTCGTGTCCGCCGCACTCTGCAGGAGTGTGCCCGCGGCTCGGGTGGACCTGATGTCCGCCGGCGAGCCGCGATGACGTGGCAGAGAGAAAGAACGGGGAACCGCCAATGTAAACATGCTTCCCCGCTCTGTCAGTGGGTATTTAAAAGATCTACTGATCCCTGTCACTGGGATCAGTTAGATCTCTCATGCCCATGGTAGCCCAGCCCCCTCAGAGTTAGAACACGCCCAGGGAACACAGTTGACCTCTTCACTGCCTCCTGTAGGTTAATCCCTTCACCCTTCAATGACAATGACATTTATACAGTAATCAGTGGATATTTAAATTTCTGATCACTGTATAAATGTCATTGGTCCCAAAAAAGTATCAAAAATGTCCGACATGTCCGCCCCAATATCAAAGTCCTGATAAAAATCGCAGCTCGCCGCCATTACCAGTAAAAAAAAAATTGTAAAAACGCCAGAAATTAATTCTCATGGTTTGTAAACGTGGCAACCAATCAATAAACGCCAATTGTGATTTTTCTTTACCAAAAATATGAAGAAGAATATAAATCGGCCAAAACCAAAAAATAAATTTGTTTTTTATATTTTTTTTTGGATTTGTATTTTAGCAAAAAGTAAGAAATATTGTTTTTTTTTTTTTTGCAAAATTGTCGCTACTTTTTTGTTTATAGCGGTGATCAGAAATGACGCAAAGGTGATCAAATATCACCAAAAGAAAGCTCTATTTGTGGGAAAAAAAGGAAAGTTTTGTTTGGGTGCAACGTCGCACGGCCGTGCAATTGTCAGTTAAAGCAACGCAGTGCCGAATTGCAAAAAGTGCTCTGGTCCTAACATGGGAAATCCTTCCCGGGGTGAAGTGGTTAACATTGTCTCTGAAATCTCTCAGAATCAGATCTCACCAACCCCAAGTCTTGCAATACTCTCCATAGACAGACAAAAACTCACCAACAGTACAACACACGATTACCCACTTACTCTTAGCAGCCAAACTCTCAATCACACAAAATTGGAAAAACCCTACACCTCCCACATTAATGGAAGTGATAATTCTAACCCAGCTACACCATTCCTATGAAATGATGATGGCCTCCTGCCCCGGGCGACTCCAACGCTCACTTTAACAATGGTCACCTTGGCACTCTTGGTACTCAAATAACTGGTAATCCAGAACAAATAATAACAGGATATGTGATATGTAACTGTCTAACAATACTACAAAGTCAGATGAAGATGGACTCACCCAGGACACAGTTTGTGTGAGTGAGTACATCTCCTATCATAATTACTCCTGGACTATGTAATGTACTGTCATACAACAATTCTTTTATGAGCAGTTCTAAAATCTCATTAAGAAGAACAATTTTTACTCATGTTATTTTCAAGTTACTTCCAATACAGTATCTGTACCTTGCGACTATACAATGTTAAGATGCATATCGTTCAACAGTCATGATTTACTAATGACCTATGTAACATGCTATATTATACCTTTCGAAACCAATAAAAACCTATTGAAACAAAAATTTGTCAAGTTCAACTGGGACCAAACTCATTTATGTGCGTGGCCTTCCCTGTTCAACAGAAATTGATCATTAGATCAATTTTTGTTGAATGACCACACTGGAAAAATGTCAATGATCAGCAGCTGCAGCCACTAATCAGTGTATTCAGGCAGTGGAAAGTTCCACTGTCAGAATACAATGTCACAGTTGGGAGTATTCTTCCATCCACCTTGCTTGTGTGGATGAGGGAATACATTATTTTTTTCCTGTCAAAAAAAAAAACTGTGTATAACCAATATTACCAGCGGTTAGCCAGCTCAATCGCTTACAATAATCAATGCAATAATTATTCTTTTTTTTGGGGGGGGGGGGGGGTCTTGAAAATGCAGTGTGGATGATGATAGGTGTGTCTGTGTAAAGCTGAAACTGAGGTCTTCCACAATAAACATGAAAGAGCTGAATATTTGAATGCACATTCAGCCCCGGTTTATATATGTGCGGTGCGGGAATCTGCGCAATTACAGAGGCGGCTCCCACATCGCATTCTTCCCGCAGGCAGTTCATACTGCCTTCTGCGAACCATTGCAGGTGTCATTACAAAGTTAATGACACCCCCAGTTTTGTTCACAGATCGCAGTCTGAAATGTGAACTCGCACATGAATCGGATCGCGTGGGTGAGAACACCCATGCGATGTGATATCACTGTGGGAAAAAAGGTCCCTGCACCTTTTTTGTGCAAATCTAATGTGAGTTCAGCCATACAACTGTATGGCTGGACTCGCATTGCTCAGAGAATGCATGTGATTGGCACCTGTGGTGCGGGTGCAAATCACATGCAATCTCTGAGATCGCACAAGTGTGACCCTGGGTTGAAAGAATGTATGTCATCGTTGTTTGCAAGCTGGGTCCGGAGTATCTCAATAAGTCGCAGGAGGCCGTTTCTTCACTGCGCATGTGCCGAAATGACGTTGGCACATCTAGTACACTGCATATCTCCTAAACTGTGCAGGTTTGGGAGATATGCAAAGCACCTACAGGTAAGCCTTATTATAGGCTTACCTGTAGGTTAAAGAGGTTGTCATAAGTTGACAACCACTTTAAGTTCCAGAACTCGCTCTTGATATGTTTAATCCCCCAGACCTTTCACCATTTTTGTTACCCGTCTCTGAACTCCTTCTATCTTATCAATATCTTTTTGAAAGTGAGGTCTCCAGAACTGAACACAGTATTCTAAGTGTTCTAGGTCTCACTAAAGATCTATATAGAGGAATCAGAACCTCTTTTCTCTTGCTGGTGATCCCTCTACTGATACATCCCAGAATTCTATTTGCTTTTCTCACTGCCTGGTCACACTGTTCGTTCATTTTGTAATCATCTGAAATAAGCACCCCCAAATCTTTTTCTTCTGTAGTGCTGGCTAACACTGTACCCCCAATGCTGTACTCTCTAAGGGGAATCCTTTTCCCTAGATGCATTATTTTACATTTAGAAATATTGAACTGCAGTCTCCACTGCTTTGACCAATGTTCCAGCAATGCCAAATCATGTTCCATGTTACATACACCTCCAGGGATATCAACCCTATTACACACCTTTGTATCATCAGCAAAGAGACATACCTTTCCCAACAAACCTTTAGTTATATCACTTACATATAGGTTAAATAGAACAGGACCCAGTACAGAGCCTTGTGGTACCCCACTAGGGACAGATCTATGTTCTGAGTGAACCCTATTTACAACCACACTCTGGGATTTATCCTTTAGTCAACTCCATGCCCACTGAACCACCCAAGGGTTAAGTCCTAGCTTGTACAACTTTTGTATCAGATCATTATGTAGAACTGTGTCAAATGCCTTGCTGAAATCAAGATACGCTATGTCCAAAGCACCACCCTTGTCCAAAACACTGGTAATATAGTCAAGAAATTCAGTCAGATTTGTCTGACACGATCTGCCCTCAGTAAAGCCATGCTGCTTTGTGTCCAGCAAGCATTGTATTTTTAGGTGATCAATGATCCTTCTTTTTAGGAGTGATTCCATTACCTTGACTACAATTGATGTTAAAATCACTGGCCTGTAATTGCCAGCTTCTACCTTGCTGCCCTTTTTGTGGATAGGTACAATATTAGCTATCCACCAATCATGGTGAACTTCTCCTGTTAGAAGAGATTGATTAAAAAGATCTGTTAATGGTCCAACAACTATATCTCGAAGTTCTCTTAGAACTCTGGGATGAATACTATCAGGCCCCATTGCTTTATTAAGCCTTAACCAAGACAGTTCCTCTGCTACCTCTGTCTCCAGAAATCCTAGAAATGAACCATCATTACTAGAACCATTATTATTCCCTAACTTGTTATCATTAGTGCAGTCTTTGGTAAGGTAGAACGAAGTTCCCTCGGGGAATTATGCGGTGCAAAAAGATACATTTCAAACCTAAACTTCAATAAAAACAATACAGCTTTATTTATAACAGTCATTGTATCCGTTAAAAAGTGAATCAAAATAAAGACAATACATATAATAAAAAGTAGTGGTCCAGATGATAAGGTTAATCCCAACATGTTTCGCCTTCACAGGCTTCCTCAGGGGATTTGATTGACCACCACCATATTATATGTGCCTCAACAATAAAATAAGATATAAATAGCACAACAAACAAATACAGAGACAAAAAAAATGTCATTCCCTTCTTGTTTTAGGTTTCCCCTTCTCTCTCCCCCCTTCCTTTCCTTCCCCTGTCCTGTTTTGGGGTAGAGGGGTAATGTAGTGGGCTCAATGTACCTCCTGCAACACTGAAGATAAGGCCATTTTGGAGTTAAAGAAATTATTTTGGACTTATTTCACCATTGTCAGTTTTTTTTCCCTTGTATGTATAATTATTGTAAGTTGCCTACATGTTAAAATCCTGTTTTTTATTTGTATATTTTTGCTTTAATTGTTATTGATGTTTTGACCCCCATACATGCGACTTATTGATCCTAAGGGTGTTTGGATTATGTCGTCCCCAGATGGTGGCCTCCCCCCCCTTCTGCCCCCTTGCTGCCGGTCGGCTTTTCTCTCCTCCCCCTTGTGTTGGGGATGTGCCCTTGGTCCTCTACCATTGGGAACCAAGGCATAAAGTGCACTGTACGGATGCAAAGGGGCACCAGGGCCACTGGTATGCCCCTTTCCCGTGGTGTGGCTCCTGCTCCTATCCCTTCTGTGCCCAGGATCCTGTGATCCATTTGTCTTTGACATCTGTTGTACTCTCCTCCCCGGTTGCTTGGCAACGCTTTACCACCTTGGCTGGCCCTTCTGAGCGGCTAGGCATCACGGGGCTTGGAGTCTCAGCTGGACTCGGATGGCTGGCGCATGGCCTCGCCATGAGTCACGTCCGCACTCGGCTGGTGACGTCAGACGCCGGCCGAGTGGAAGATGCATAAAGCCGGCGTCTCCGGCATATCTCACTGCTGGAGACTGGGGGCACATACAGTTGTTGATCTCACCACAGGTAATGATGATTTGTGCATTACTTCATGCATTGTGAATGAACAAGCTGTTTCTACAGTGCTTTCTCCTTATGTTACTTTATATGCACATCTATTATTGCTGAGCAACCTTTACTTTACTATACACTGTTTATCTCCTTGCTGACCACTGTATTTTTGTCCTTGCTACAAAATGTGGAATCACTAAATGATAGCTCACCTATGTGATGTACTCATCACATAGGTATTGATAGCATGGATCCTGGTCCCAGGACCAATCTAGCCTGCCATTTGGCAATTTTGGGCCCAGTTAATGTTAGTGGTCCTGTAATCTCTATACTGTGTAGGGGCTTTCCCGTGCTCTCATATATTCCCTTACTTTTTATGCATAGTCCTCTTACTCTATTGTATGGATGCTAACGCCTTTTCATTTTCAATATTCGTTTACCTTGAACAGTGGTAATTTCCTATGTATATGCTCTATTCCAGGCTTGCTCAGTCTGGCTTTTCTTCTATAGCCGACTGAATGAATTTAAAACTCATATGAGTCTTTTTTCTGGATTCACCTTCCCTTCATCCTTGTGTATCAGCGCCCCCAACGTTATGTATCCTAGTTGTTGACACATATAAGTTTTTGACCATGATAATCTATCATCTCTCCTGCATAGCAATATAAATTGAGACATATCTGTCCACAGCATGCTCTGCACTTATGGTTCGCACAGCATGAATAATATGTAATCATGCATTTTCTAGCATGAGAGTTGATTGTTTTTATGAAATTACCCATTTTTTGTTCCATCCTAGTCTGGTCTGTATGCATCTCCTGCAGTCGCAGAGTGCTGGGTCCTCTTTTGGTCACGGGCGGATTGCATTCCTGTCCATGCATGTGGGTTGGTGATTGCCCTGGTAAGTTTGGGGACCCCCTGGGGGGGGGAGGGATTGGATGCTAGCCCCCTTCTTTGGGGAACGGCCCGGTCACCCTGCATCAATGTGTCCATTATTCGAAAAAAGTTTTTTTGTCTCTGTATTTGTTTGTTGTGATATTTATATCTATTTTTTTTGTTAAGACACATATAATATGGTGGTGGTCAATCAAATCCTTTAACCTGCCTACAATCCACCAGCAGGGTCACCCTAACCTTATCATCTGGACCACTACTATTTAATATATGTATTGTCTCAATTTTGATTCACTTTTTAACGGATACAATAATTGTTATAAATAAAGCTGTATTGTTTTTATTGAAGTTTCGGTTTGAAATGTATCTTTTTGCACCTCATAATCCCCCGAGGGAACTTCGTTCTACCTTACCAATACCTATAACCTTGGGATGAGGTGCGTTTTTGGATTGCATTTTATATGGAATGCCAAGGGAATAATACATTGTTAAATTAATGCAGTCTATTTCTGAGAAGACTGAACAGAAGTAATTGTTTAAATGGTTTGCTAGATCCTGGTCTCCCTCAACATATGTGTTGTGCCCAGTTTTCATTTTAGTGATCCCATTGTATTTTTTCCTTTTATCACTAATGTACCTAAAAAAGGTTTTATCTCCTTTCTTAATAGACTTAGCAATTTCCTCCCCCTTCTGTGATTTTGCAGCGCCGATAATGTGTTTGGCCTCCTTTTGTCTATTTTTATACTCCTCTCTGTCAGCTACACCTCCTGCTTCCTTGAATTTTCTATACGCCATTTTTTTTCCTTTACTATCCTATTTACCTCTTTGGTGAACCATATTGGTTTTTTCTTCCGTTTATTCTTACTAACTTGCCTGACATATAATCTAGTTGCCTCCAGGATGGTAGACTTTAATAGTGCCCACTGATTATTTACTCCTGTCATTTTACTCCAACCTTTCAGTTCATTTTTTGGAAATTTCCCCATTTCAGCAAAATTTGTCCTTTTAAAATCTAAAACTTTTGTTTTTGTATATGGTTTTTCAGTTCTTGTTTTAATATCAAACCAAAGACATTGGTGATTACTATAACCCAAATTCTCCCCCACCTCAACATCAGACAGTCGATCCCCATTTATCTGTACTAGGTCAAGAATATGATCACTTCAGGTTGGGCTTTTTACTATTTTAAAGAAACCACATTCAGACCTTCCATTACATCCCTGCTCCTACTTGTAATAGCAGTTTGAGAATTCCAGTTAATGTCAGGCATGTTTAAGTCACCCATAATCAAAACCTCTCCCTTCATTGCCATTTGAGTTATCTCGTTATCTCATCAATCAGCAAGTTATCATAATCTTCACTCTGCCCTCGGGGTCTGTATACTACACCAATTCTAAGGGAATCCTTCAAGAGGTCTAGTTATGAACAATTAAATATTTTTTTTTCATTGGTATTTTAATTCTAATGGCTTCCTGCCCTTTAACCACTTAAGTCCCAGAAGGTTTTACCCCCTTAATGCCCGGGCCATTTTGCAAAACGTCACTGCGTTGCTTTAGCTGACAATTGCATGGTCATGCGACGCTGTACCCAAATAAAATTGATGTCCTTTTTTCTTACAAATAGAGCTTTCTTTTAGTGGTATTTGATCACCTCTGCGGTTTTTATTTTTTGCGCTATAAACAAAAAAAGACAAACAATTTTGAAAAAAAACCCCAATGTTTTATTTTCAGCTATAAAACATACCCAATAAACAAATTTAAAAAATCAAATTTCTTCATCAATTTAGGCCAATATGTATTCTGCTACATATTTTTGGTAAAAAAAACCCAGAATAAGCATATATTGATTGGTTTGATGGGGGACGCCGCCCTGCCGGGGGACCAGGCTGGAACGCATGCCAGTTTGGGAGGGTAGAAGCAAGCTCCTCCCGTGGGTAATTTCCCACTAGACGGAGGTATAAAGGGGAGACAACTGAAGTGTCTCCTCATCCATCCCCCGGATCTAGGAGAAAGTATGTGCGGTGCCCTTCCATCGAATGGATTACACCTTTATCCCCTGCAGACTTGGTAAAATTCCAACAACGTGTTACTTATTTTTGATCTTATCTTTATTTGGACAAGCTGGAATTTAGACACTGGGCATGT
>BLSH010021228.1:12598-36432 GCA_018402905.1 Glandirana rugosa
CCAAGCCAGGCCCCAAGACGATAAAATGAGGTGCACAACTCTTCGACGTCCCGTCGGTTAGTTGTTCTCAAAGTGACCAAACAGGAATCTTCGGTAGTGTCGGTACGGATGATTACCGTACCGACACTAACCGGTCACGTAGTACACTGGGTCGGAGAAATATTCGACCTCAGTGTCACGACGTCAGTGTACGAGGAACCCAATCACATCCCTTTCCTTCGACTTTCAACACGTGGAGTAAAATAGCAGAACCCCGGACCGAACCCAAACGATTTTTGAAATGTCCGGGTCCGTGCCACGGACACCCGAAAGTTCGGTACGGACCCGAACGTTACAGCCCGGGTTCGCTCAACACTACTCATAAGGACTACCCTCACACCTTTTTAGCGAACAGCCTGCACAAAAACAGAGGAGTGATGATAGCATTCAAGCACACACTGGACTTCACCTTGAGAGAATCCAAAGCCGACCCAGAAGGAAGATTTCTCATAATTACCTGCGACATCAACAAAACTCCAATGACTGTGGTAACAGTATATGCGCCTAATACGCATCAAAAGAGATTTCTCCGCAGACTTATGAAGGTAGTATCAAACTGTAAATATGGTCAGCTGTTGATATGTGGGGATTTCAATTCAGTAAACGATCCAGAGATAGACTCCTCTTCCAACAGTGGGAGGGGAGGCCTCTCGCTGGGATCTCTGTTTCATAAGGAGGGATTGTACGATGTCTGGAGGTGTCAGCATGCGCTAGAAAGGGACTACACGTTCTTTTCCTCCAGACATCGCTCATACTCCCGCAATGACATGATAATTATGGATTTGTGTTTATTGCAAAAAACATCCTCTTCCAAAATATTAGACATCACATGGTCAGATCATGCGGCAACACTAGTGACCTTAAATAATTCTAGCTGTAAAAACATTACAAGGTTATGGAGATGTAACATTAAGACGCTACAGACCCTTGGCTGCAAAAGTCGCATGTCTCAGCATCTCCGGGAATTTTTCCAAATTAATGATCAATCAGTAAGCAACCCCTGGACCCTGTGGAATGCCCATAAGGCATTCATAAGGGGAATATGTATTCAACAACATTCTAGGTTAAAAAAAGAACACAACTCAAAAGTAAATAATTTACTAACAGAAATTCACTCTCTAGAATCCCAAAACAAACATTCCCCACAGCGTGGAACTTCTGATAAAATTATTATTTTGAGAAACACACTATGAGCATTACTTCTAGAACAATCAGACCACCACTTAAAAAAACTCAAACTCACTTATTACTCCCAGGCCAACAAAATGGGGAAATACCTGGCAAATAGAATAAAAATCAAACAAGCAAAAGAGAAAATACAACACCTTCTACACCCTATTCACAAACCCAAAATTAGCCACCCTCAAGATATAGCAAATGAATTTGAAAGGTACTACAGTGATCTGTACAACCATAGAGATGACAAAAATACCATCCAACCGTTCATGCCACAAATCCAGTCAGAAAATCTCACTACCAAAAAAATCTCACTACGCACCCTTCACCCCACACGAAATATCTAAGATCATTAAATCCCTCCCAAATGGGAAATCCCCGGGACCTGATGGCATGCCTAATGAATACTATAAGATACACCATGAAACCCTAGCACCCCACCTTTCTAAAGTCTTCAGTCTAGCAGCAGACACATCCTCACTTCCCCCGGAGATGCTGAGAGCCTATGTGATAACACTTCCCAAAACCAGGGAAAGAACCCAATACACCTCCCAATTTTCGACCGATCTCACTCTTAAACTGCGTTGTGAAAATTTATGCCAAACTGTTAGCGAAAAGATTAATGATAGTGTTGCCGTACCTAATCAAAAAAGACCAAACAGGATTTACAACTGGACGTCAAACTTCAGACGCAACCAGAAGAGTGATAAATGTAATAGATATGGCTGAACGAACCAGAACGCCTTCTCTGCTTCTGGCACTGGACGCAGAGAAGGCGTTCGACAGGGTGCACTGGGGCTATATGTCCCAAGTACTGACCAAATTTGGGTTTGTGGGACACATCAAATCTGCAATCTCTTCTTTATACTCACACCCCTCAGCACAGGTTTACACCTCAGGCACATTATCAAACCCCTTCAACATAACCAATGGAACAAGACAAGGCTGCCCCCTATCGCCATCCATCTTTAACCTAATAATAGAACCCTTGGCTGAATCTATTAGATCGCACAAATCAATTGAAGGATTCAAAACGCACAACTACCATCATAAGATAAATCTGTTCGCAGATGACATAATTCTGATGCTCACGGATCCCCAAACATCTATTTTAAACGCACACCAAACTCTGCAACAATTTAGTGAAGTCTCATACTATAAAGTCAACACATCCAAATCCATAATACTAGATCTTGGCATACACCCTAAGGTCAAACATTGTATCCAATCATTGCTCCCTTACCCTTGGAGCAACGGCGGGATACAATACCTAGGAATAACCCTAACATCTAAAACCTCCCAGATAATCAATGCCAATCTACCTCCACTAATATCCAAAATATCATCTGAAATGGAAAGAATATCCAAGATAGAACTCTCTTGGGGAGGAAGAATAGCCACCTTCAAGATGAGTATATTCCCCCAACTGCTATACATTTTTCACAACCTTCCCATCATGATCCCCCATAAATACTTCTTGAGACTTAACGCAGTAGTCACAAAATTTGTATGGCAAGCAAAGAGGCCAAGATTCACTAAACAAATCCTACATAAACACAGATCAATAGGAGGAGCAGGAATCCCAAACATCCCTGACTACTACAGGGCAGCACAATTAGCACCATTGAAAGAATGGTTGAACACAGTTGACCCCCCACTATGGAAAGAATTAGAGCAAATAACATCCCCAACCAGAGATCTACAGTGGTTTATCATTGTGGACCACTGGAACCCCTGGAAACTCACCTCCCTACCAATCACTTTACAGTCCACGCTTAAGGCATGGAGATCCTTAGATCACAATACAAAAGCACAAGACATTTTTCAATCTATCAGCCCCCCACTAAAAATACTGAGCAACATAATCCCTATGCTAAATACCTCTCAATTAATCTCAAAAGGGTTAACACTAATCCACCAACTATACAACAACAAAACTCTAAAAACAATAAGTACAGTATTAGAAGAGTTCTGCTTACCCCTCACAGAAGCATTCACTGTCTCAAGAATTCTAAACTACTTATTTAAACACCCCTGGAACAATATTAGGATTAACACCAAAATGTGGTCCTACCTACATTCCTCCACCAAATTGCAAAAGGAAATTTCCACGATCTACGGAATTCTCCAAAGCAATGAAACTCCCCAAAAAACACCAATGATGTCCAAGTGGGAAAAAGACATCAAACAGACCTTCACACTAGAAAACTGGAACAAAGCAATACAATCCATACGCAGCTCATCACACTGTGAGGCACACTGGGAAATGTCCCTAAAACTGTGGAACAGATGGCACTACACCCCCTTCAGGTTAGCCAGGTTCTACCCCGACAAATCCCCAGCATGCTGGAGGAGCTGCGGGCAAGTAGGAAACTTAATACATATATTGTGGGAGTGCCCGGCGCTCACTAGTTTTTGGTCACAGATCTTTCAGCTATTAGCTAAATGCACTGGGATACTACAAAATCCAAACCCAGGGTTAGCCATCCTAAACCTGGGGGTGGACTTGTACCCCAAAGAACACTGGTAGGTGGTGACACATATCTTGGTGGCAGCGAGAACCTTAATCCTACAGAGGCCCCAAACGTATCAGAAGTTAAAAACATGGTTAATTCCAACAGGTCACTAGAGAAAGCAATCGCAACTAATTCCTTAAAACTGGACAAATTCCAAAATGCATGGAAAATATGGGTTTGAAAAAAGAACTAAAACACAACCCTCGGGTAATGGAAATGGTAGCTCGGCTTACTAGCTTCTCGGGTACATTACAGATGTTGATTTTGTAACTGGTTATAATAAAGGCATCGCATATCGCAAATTCACTGAGTACAGGAATTTCTCAATAAGGCATGATATACTAAATGCAAGAGACATAATTTCTTTGAAATAATACAGTATGATAATTCATAATAATATTGACACCCCAAATGTCACCTATGTATCATCATGCAACATCGGATCTGTAAAACATGACTAATGTATACAGTTAACAATGCACTTATGCCTGAATTATGTATATGTTACGAAAACCAATAAAAATTATTGTTCAAAAAAAAAATAGGGCTAATAACCGCACACGATATGATTTACTTTTTTCCTCCCACCATAAAGAGAGAGATGACTAACACACTACAAGGATTATCACCAGATATACTAGACATCACAGGCTCTTTAGATCAATTATACAGAAGCACTGGCATCTCCTAATATCAGATCCTTCATTAAAACCCCATGTGCCACCCACCCCGGCAATCACCTATAGACGAGCACGGTCATTACAAGACCAATTGGTTAGCAGTGAATTCAAGGGCTTGTTTAGTGGTGATCCATGCAAACGGATAGGTACATATACATGTGGGGGTTGCTCCATATGCAGGTATATGAACACTTCCAGTTCAATTACCTTACCCAATGGCACCCTGTACAAACCATTACATTTTGCCAACTGCATGACCCCATACGTGGTATACCTTCTGATGTGCCAGTGTGGGGGATTTTACGTTGGCAAAACAATACAACCTTTTTCAAAACTAGCCTTGAGACACGTTGCTAACCTAAGAACAGCCAATCCTGAGGCTCCTCTGGGTCGCCATGTTTGTCGACACCATCAGGGCCGTTGTCCTAAATGATCTTTTCTCATTTTAGACAGGGTACATCCAAATGCCAGAGGCGGTGATTGGGATAAGGTGCTGCTGCAGCGGGAGTCACGATGGATAGCATCCCTCCAGGCCACACTCCCCCCAGGCATTAATGAACATCTTAGTTTTAGACCATTCCTAGAGGGTTTTGCTTCGGGTGGGTGGGATAAAGACAATTTCTAATTTACTATTGATGCTGTGTGGAATATGTCTAATGCCTGTGTTTTATTGGTATTGTTGTTGTCTATGGGGCTGTGGGATTGATCCCACTTTCGGTGCCACCACTTCTACTATTTCAAAACCCTTTTTTTTTTCTTTCTTACTCTGTTCCCTGGGTCATGCGGGGACCGGGTCGCGTGGGTTCCTTTCCTCCCCCTGCCCCCTCCTCCCGGGTTCCTCCCAATCTGGGTGGGTTTGGGGAGTCTGGTGTGCTGCCCGGCGCACCCAGGCCCCCATGCCCTTTGTTAGGCTGGGGGCTGGGTTCAATCAGGGTGACTGGATCTATGATCCAGGTCCCCCTGCTAGCGCCGGTGGGGCCCCTCTTCATGACGCCCCCCCGGACTTGTTCCGGGGCGGCGCCATGCAGAGGGGCTCCAGGGGACTCATTCTGGGGCCCCCCGATGGTTAACGGCGTGATCGGTCGGGTTGGAGAACGCTGTGGTTTCGGCTTTTCTACTTTTTTCTTTTGCGTGTTGCCCATGTTGTTGTTGTGATGGTCCGTCTCCTAGAAGCGGGGAGACGGCCGTCTGGTTCATTTTTCTTTTTCCTTTTCTTTGCTGCAGTCCAGCGTTGATTGACGTGCGGATGTGATGACGTGTGTGGCGTCGGCGCCATTTAGATGACGTCGGCGCCATTACGTCATCACTAGGCGCACACGCGCCATGTGACCCTCTTGTTGGCGCCTTTTTTCCTTTAAATATGAGGAGGCGGCGGCAATCATGGCAGCCGATGTCTCCTTGATACACCAGGACACCCGATCCGTGCACCTTTGCAAGGTAACTGTTTTTTGAACACAATGGGCTAGTGTTTTATGGCGACTCATATGGGGAATCTGATGATGCTTCCAGCCCACTTTATTGGATACCCCTTTACCTATTACTTTTTGGGATCCATGTATGACTGTTTTTTAGATGACTCCATGGCTTTTATGCCCGTTGGGAGTCTATGGTGGGGCACAGATTCATGTGCACACTCCACAAATTACATGAGGGGTTGGCTGAGCAGCCTTAGGGGTTTCTTTTTGCATTCTAATTTGAGTGTAACAGGGAAACCCCCCCCCTTTCCCCCCCCCCTCCTTTTCCAATCATTTTGTGAGTCGCCTTGCCTTTTGTCATATTAAATGCCAAACATTTCTTCTCCATCCCTAGATCCTGCAGGGTTTTCATCTTTCTTTCATTTTTTTGGCTTCTTGCCAGTGTTGTGGGGGGTCCTTGTGGTTCACCAGACTGGTCCCCTTTGTGGCAGATGGGAGGACTCTCGTGTCCTGGTCGCCCTCATTTCCTACAGGAAAGTTTTCCTACTGTCCTTCCTTCGCTTTCAAATTCAAGTGGTGGTCCTGATAATGTGGCATGATTCCAACGTTTTGGCATGTGGTGAGTAGCCCCTTCATGATTATGTCTCTCATATCCTGATCCTGGTATATGAAATATCAGTCTGTAACATTATGATGTTTTTAAGAGTTTGTATGATGGGCATGATTTGTTGCCCTTGAAGAAGGGTATTTCATCCCGAAACATGTTGGGCCTATGCTCATGAAGATGATACATCTCTACATGAATAATATCTCTAATGTATGCAATCTGGACTGTACAAGTCTATGCCACTATGTTCTTTTAAATATATGTATGTGATTCATTTGATGTCTGTCCTTTATGAATCTTTGTAATAAATTGTTTACATTTTTACATACATGTTTTGTTTGATGTACTGCCTTAAAAGTCCCGCTATCTGTACCAGGGGAGTACCTTGTGTCTCTACTAATTTGGGATGTTGGCAGACTATATGATATGGCTGGGGCTAATTTAATTGTTCTGATTACTGGGTGGCCACCCTGCTGTATCCCCGTTACAAGGACAGCATGCCGTCCTTAATTCCCTCACTGGAGCGTGAGAGGAAGATGCGCGACTACAGCCGCACACTGGTAGAGTTGCTGCTGAGGGCATTCCCAAATGACACCGGGGGCTCAGTGGAAGCACAAGGCGAAGGCAGAGGAGGAGGAGGAAGAGGCCGCCAACGTAGCTGTGGCACCACCAGCACCTCAGAAGGCAGGGTTAGCATGGCCGAAATGTGGCAAAGCTTTGTCAACAGCCGGCCACAACAAACAGCAGCACCAGCTGATAAGCAAGGTCTTAGCAGGAGGCAGCATTTCAGCAACATGGTGGAACAGTATGTGTGCACACGCCTACACGTACTGACTGATGGGTCTGCCCCATTCAACTTCTGGGTCTCCAAATTCGGCACATGGCCTGAGCTTGCCCTTTATGCCTTGGAGGTGCTGGCCTGCCCTGCAGCCAGTGTATTGTCTGAATGTGTGTTTAGCACGGCAGGGGGCGTTATCACAGACAAGCGCAGCCGCCTGTCCACAGCCAACGTGGACAAGCTAACCTTTATTAAAATGAACCAGACATGGATCCCACAAGACTTGTCTGTACCTTGTGCAGAATAGACATTTAGACCGGCCTCACACAGCCATTGGTATACTTGTTTTTTTTAATATGCCTCAATATTTTGGGGGCTACCCCAATTAGAAAAAAAAAACAAACAAACAACAAAAAGTGTTGGCTACCTCCTCCTCCTCCTCCTCCACCACCGCCACTTCCACCTACACTGCCACGGTCATGGCCTAGTCAACCTCTAGGCTCCTACTCCACATCCACCCCCCCTTCCCATTTTTATTTTTTTAATTGATTTTAAGTTATTTTCCCTATCCCCATTTTTTTGTAGGGCACTTGTCCTATTCTTACCCCCATTATACTTCCTTTTGCAGCCCTCTAGCACTTGCCAGGACTTTTTTACAGGCATCTTTTTGCCGAAATGTTTGGGTCCCCATTGACTCCAATGGGATTCGGGATCCGGGGTAAAGTTCGGGTCAAGTTCGGTACCAAACCCAAACTTTTTCGCGAAGTTCGGCCGAAACCGAACATCCAGGTGTTTGCTCAACTCTATTTAGGAACTAAGATCCCGATAAAGGCAAGTAAAATTTTTGAACTCAACTTCATCAATTCAAAATTGACCTTAATAAATGGGATAAGGAAATTCTCACCTGGTTCAGGCGGACCAATGCTATTAAAATGAATTTAATGCCTGGTCTGATTTATCTTCTGCAATCTCTGCCCATTAGTATACCCCCAAGTTTCTTAAAGGACCTACGTGTAAGATTTTCCAAATTTTTTGAGGTAATGACAGGGGTGTCCCAAGGAAGGAAGCAGCATACCTATTGCATGATACATCTTTATCCAACAAAAACAATGAAAATTCACTATTAAAATATTTATTAATAGCTGCAAAAGCATGTATACCATTTTGGAAAAGGGATGTGGCGCCGACTAAATCCCAATGCATGGACAAGATCTCTGAGATACAGGAAATAGAAGAACTAATGATGTTAATGAAGGAACAGGCAGATAAATACTACAGTATTTATAATCCATTTACCCGCTATAAAGAGAGGGAGCAGTCAGAGTCCGATTAGGAGAAGGGGAGATAGGAAGACTGTGAGTTGGCATGGGGGGAGAGGCGAGAGGAGGAGAGACTTTATTGAGAGAGACCTTTTTTCTTTCCCTTTAGGGGTAAGGGGGGGGTAAAAGAGCAATTCAACATTATCTAGGCACAGGGAGTTTCGCGGGAGATGGCTTTAGAGGGGTAGTGGATAGTTGCGGGGGTGACTGTAATAATATTGTTGTAATTAAAATAGTCAATAAAGGCTGTTTATAGAGGGGAGGGGGATTAGAGAAAAATGTACCGTAAAATATCTTGCAAATATTTGTTTGTTTGTTTTTTTTCTCTCCCTTTATCTTTCTCTACTCGGGTAATTTAAGAGAATATGCCGAGGATGTTATGCCGAGTAAATAAACACCACAATGATGTAAGACCCTGTATGAGACAGTGAATGAGCCTAGAGCTGATTAGTCTCTCGACAGCGTTTTCTGAAGTGGTCATAAAAAAAAAGATGCTGAAAAATTGGGCATTGGTTGTTGGCGGTGCCAGAACACTGTAACCCCTTGCAGTTACTCTTGTTGGGTGCAGGAACAGGCCCTGCTGTTGTAAATTTGTTTAAAAATTATGATGACATGCCCCAGACAAACAGGTGCTGAAAAATTGGGCCTTGAGTGTTGGCGGTGCCAGAACACTGCAGCCCCTTGCAGTTACTCTTGTTGGGTGCAGGAACGGGCCCTGCTGTTGTAAATTAGTATTAGTATACTTTTTAGAGGTCTGATATTGTTCTATCTACAATCCTTGTTTTATTGATTGCATGTAATATTCAAATTTTCTGAGATTGTGGATTTGGGGTTTTACATAGTTACATAGTTACATAGTTAGTCAGGTTGAAAAAAGACACAAGTCCATCCAGTTCAACCAAAAAAAAAACAAAAAACATTTATACATTATATGTATATATATATATATATATACATATATATACACACATATATACACATACATACATACATACACAACCAAATAATCCCATATACAATCCTTCACCCACAGTTGATCCAGAGGAAGGCAAAAAACCCCAGCAAAGCATGGATCCAATTTGCTATAACTGGGGAAAAAATTCCTTCCTGATTCCCCGAGAGGCAATCGGATTCACCCTGGATCAACTTTACCTAAAAATGTTAGTACCCAGTTATATTATTTACATCAAGGAAAGAATCCAGGCCTTTTTTAAAGCAATCAACCGTGCTGGCCAAAACCACCTCTGGAGGGAGTCTATTCCACATTTTCACAGCTCTTACTGTGAAGAAACCTTTCTGTCTCTCTGACTTTCTGCAGCATCTGCTGCACATTGTGGGAAGCTCACAGTGTGCACTGAAATTAGAGTAGGTGGTTTCAGTCCAGAAGAGCCTTTACAACTGTGAAGTACTGAAGAGGCTTGGACCGTGCACCTGGAGAGACAAGAGGGACCATCATCCATCCATAGGATCCCAGAGCCACCTGCCAGAGACAGGCGCCTCTGCGGTTTACCCTTGTGAGGAATCATCTACCCAGAAGCTTGGAACACTTACCTGGAAAGACAAGAAAGACCATCGTCCATCCATCCCAGATCCACCTGCCTGAGACAGACGCCTCTGCGCTTTACCCCTGTGTGGGGTGGCGCTGTCCGGTAAGCAGGGTGGTAATTGGGGAGCACACGTGTCACACAAAGAAAAGCATTTTTTGGACTTTACCATATGGGCACTTGTTATAATTGATTATACTACTATTAAGAATCGTATTAGCTTGCAACATTGGGATTGTAGCATCGGTATCCTCTTTACATGTGGATGTTATACAGTGCACAGCACTAAAGCATAATACACTTGGGAATATCAGAAGCACTTTATATGGTTATGCATGCAGCAGGATTTTAGTTATATGCCATTTTGTCTATGAGCAAACACTAAACAACACGAGGATATACATATATATATTTTCTTCATCACTTAAGCACCTTAAATGCCATCATATTTTGGGTATACTATATTATTAATTATTATTACTCACAGATACACTAGCACATAAGCACTTTTTAAGTTTAAAACTGGATACACGTTATTTTGGATTATAACAGTAAAGTTAGCCCAATTATTTTGCATATTGTTAAAGAGGATGTTATGCCGAGTAAATAGACGCCATACATGTTACGTTTGAAAATTGCGCAGACTTGCGGAATGGCGACAAACTCCAGTACTTAAAAATCTCCTTAGGCAATGCTTTAAAAATGTTTAACGGTTGCCAGGTTAGAGGTGCAGAAGAGGTCTTTTGCTAGAATTATTGCTCATACTCTGGCGATCGCAGCGATACCTCACATGTGTGGTTTGAACACCGATTTCATATGTGGGCATGACTTACGTATGCGTTTTCTTTGCTGCGCGAGCTTGCGGGGGACGGTGGCGTTTTACATTTTTTTTTTACATTTTTTTATTTATTTTATTTTCATTTATTTTTTTAACACTGTTTGTTTAAAAAAAAATCGGATCACTTTTATTGCTATCACAAGGAATGTAAACATCCCTTGTGATAGTATTATATGTTGACAGGTACTCTTTATCCCTTAGGAACATTCCTAGGGGTCAGTTCACGCGTATTAGAAGAAACTGTACCATGGATCAGCATTTTATGGAACAATCGGAGAAATTTCGCCAGAAAGGTTATGACCCCCACCAGCTGGAGAAAGAAGGAAGGAGGGTACTGCAAACCCCAAGGGAGAGTTTGCTTGCAGAGCAGCCTAAACAACTGAAGACCGACAAAAAACGAGATTGGAATATGGTAACAGAATATCACCAACAATTCCGGGAAGTCGAAGAGATCTTCACCAGGCATTGGCATCTACTTAAGATGGACAAAACTCTGGGCCCAATCTTGCCAGATAAACCAGGGTTTATCTATAGGAAAACTCCTAATTTTGGAGATAAGATAGTAGAGAAGGTACTTGACCCTCCCATGAGGACAGGGGGGTTACAATTTTGGCCAGACAAGAAAGGCTTTAGAGCCTGTGGTAGATGCCGGGCATGTAACCTCGCGGGCAATGAGATGAGGACCAGAACCACATTCTTTTCCAGCAATATTAATAGATGGCACTCCATCGACCAATTCATTACCTGTGATAGCACGCATGTGGTATATATACTAAGTTGCCCATGTGGGTTATTATATGTGGGGAGAACTAAACGCATGCTAAGGGTGAGAGTGAGCGAACGTGTATCCAATATCATCAGGGGCTTTAAAGAGCATAGTGTGTCGGCACACTTTAGGGAAGTCCATCAAAGGGATCCCTCTGTATTGCAGTTTTGGGGGGTGGAAAAACTAATTCCCAACTGGAGAGGATCCAACAAAGTAAGAGAAATTTCTAAGAAGGAGACCCGGTGGATACACCTTTTAGACACTCTCAGTCCGAACGGTTTGAACATCGAACTAGACTTAAATTGTTTTATTAGCAATTCTTAAACCCCCCGAACAGCTCTGTAAGATCATTTTCAGTTCCATAGAGATACAATGAGATTCCTGATTGGATTATTTTTAAATCATGTTCTTGAAATTAGCCTCAATTTTAGATATATTAGTAATTTATTTTCTCCAATTTCTTTGATTCTCTTATCCTTTTAAATTCCATGTACTAATTGCACTTTATTTTGTAGCCCAACACTATTTTGGACCATGGTATTCTGTTGGTCCATTGTTGTGCTTGTAAACATGAAATTTGATGATGATCCTATGCTAGGACTATACATAGTGGACTTGACATTGGTATTTTATTGTTTGTTTTTTATTGATATTTAACTTATATTTTAGATTCTTGATCTCGAATCATTTTATGATGTTACCTATTTATGTAGGGCGAGTTATATTCAGTTATTACCTATTGTACATTCTTTGTATTGCAATACAATGTATATCTAGTGAATTTAATATGCTTCGTGGTTGAAGGGTTGCATATTTTGCAGTTTGGATCTGCAATAAGATATATATGCGCCATGCATGGGCTCTCTGGGTAAAGTTTATATCTACCTCATGCCAGAGTTGTTTTGCCTCCTGCACCCCCTGTTTTATGCATTTAGACAGACAGCACAGACTCGCTTCATTGTTGAGCCGCTTGTTGAATGGGGAATGGAGGTCACTCAACCGGAGACGCCATCTAGGGGTGTTAGATCACCACTATATAAGAGGGCCCAGATCGCTGTGTGGCCAGCCCTGTGATCAAGTCGGAAGTGACAAAACGCGCCAGGGCGTGGCCACGCGGCGATCTGAGGTGAAGCATTGTGCCGACGGCTGGGACGCTCAGGAGGTGGATGAGAGGAGCGCTGTACGGCCGGGCGGTAGGAAGTTCGTTTTAAGGAAACATGCGATTTTAACTCTCCCATGAGCACCTGTGTTGTGGTGGTGATCTTTATGAAGTAGATCTGGGATGAGCCTTTTTTTTTTTTTTTCTGGGGAAAGACGAGCTGATTTACCTTCTGATCTCTGTGTACCGAGTCCTTGTGGAGGTGACCCTTGAGAAGTTGATGAGCCCTCTTGTTGTGGAAAGATGAGCCGTTATACCTTCTGATTTCTGGTGAGCCCCCAAAGTGTGCACATGCATGCGGTGATCAGTGGTGGAGGACTTTGGTTTTGAAAACATCATAGCTGCTTCAATTTAAAGAGGACTCTTGCACCTTATACATATTGTTGCACTTTTTGATATTTTTTGCACTAGCACTTTTCCTTATATTTATGTGTATGAGTTTAATGAATTAACTCTAGCGCTGCTTTTTGCTATTACCATTTATAGTAGACTTCTTTCACATTTTATTTACATAGCAGCTGCTCAATTTACTATTTACTATTTATTTATTTATTCATTTATTTGTTTTTGTTGAGCGCAGTGTTTTTGTATTCATATTCACTCTTTATCCCTCCTTTGCACTTCACAGTATTCAGATTGCCAAAAACTGCGATTCTGAATACTGTCATTTTTTGAAAACCGGCGTCGTTGGCCGCCGAGCAAACTGGCAGTGACGTTGTGATGTTGCTTCCGGAAATGTTCTGGAAACGATTCCAGCTTCCACAGGCACTCCACACAGCAGCCAAAAGCGTCGGATCGGATCAGACCGAGCAGCTTCTGAGCCGGATGGGCCATTATCACTAGATAGCCGGCCACCTGCTCTAAAAAATGGTACTGGGATATAGCCTGTAGCTGCAGGCTATAACCCAATATATCCACTTAAAGCTGCTTTATAAATGGCGATTGACGTTAAGTGGTTAAAAATTGTGATGACATGCCCCAGTCAAACAGGTGGTGAAAAATCGGGCCTTCAGTGTGCATGCGCGGCACTCGGTGATGGCCGACTGACACCTGAGGTCCGCACCATTCCCTGCCACGCCATCCCCTACAGCGATTTGGATGGTTCCCCGAGCACACACACCTGTCAGCGGGCACCCTCACACCCCACAGTGATACCCCGGACAGGCTGGAGTCACGATACCCGCAGGGCTGACTCATCTCGGCTCTGGCAAGCACACGGGCTGCTAATCCCAAGATGGTGGCGGAGAGGAGTGAAGAAGCAGACCCCACCATTACATGCAGGAGCCGAGTCGCAGGCTCACAGGTAATGCCTATCATCCCTCTTGCCTCAAGGAGCTCCGGGCCAAGCTGCAAGCACATATAAGGAGCACTTTATAGAGAGGATAACCCGGCCTTCCTGACGCTCAATCCACAGCCTCCCTAGGGTCCCAGCATGCTCCAGTGCCTAGATAGGGACTCCCCCTTACTGCTTGGACATTTTCTCTCCCCCCTCCCTGGCCAGTCGGAGGGTGAGACCTGCCTCGCTCATAGAGCTCAGCCCGCCATCGTGACACCCAGTCTCCCCCTCTCAGGAGAGCCTATTGCTGCAAAGCTCCTCACAGGGCTGGTTGGGCCACCTAGTGCCTTCCTCCTAGAGTACCTGGGGATACATTACAAGGCTACCTCTGCCTCATCTCTAATGTGCTATTCACAGGCCCCAAAGGGCTCCTCCTGTTGATCCCACGGCCTCCCATCTGAGGGCTTACACTACAGCCTCTTCGCAGCTCCTTTATGGTCTCTCCACATTGCCACTTCATCACACTGTATATAGGCCAAGACTATTAAACGCAACCTGCAGCCACAATACAGCCAGTCTACAAACAACAATCCTGCCTACACAATGGCTGCAGGCCACCAGCACCTAGAAGCGGCCTTTTCATATCTTCCTGGCTCCCCTGCCTGGCATGACTCCCCTCATTTGGAGCTCATTGGGGCAGACATCAGCCACCCTACTCAAAATGACTCTTTCTCACTGGCTTCAACTGTTTCTCTGCTTAACCACACCATTGATGTAATCGTGATGTCACCCTCCAAGGCACCTGCTGCTCGTGCCAGTACCCTGCAGGGCAAAGATTTTCACCCAGCCCAGCAACAGGATATGTCCCTCATGTTCCAGAAGTTTGCGGAGCTTCTAGACAAGGGCCTTGCCCAAATGGCGAGGAGGATCACTTCCAAAATCAAATCTGACATGCAAATGCTCGGGGCGCGGATTGAAAATGTGGAAACCAAAATGGACGCCACCGTCTCTCGAGTTAACCAAAACTCTGATGTTATTCAGGAATTGCATAACTGCCTGGAGGGTGCCTTAGCAAAAATAGACGACCTAGAGAACAGGTCGAGGAGGCTTAACTTTAGAATTAGGGGGCTTCCTGAGGAGGTCAAGGATGTTAATGAGGCAGTTCACGCCCTGATCAAAACCCTCATCCCTGACAATCACCCTCACAAATTGGAGCTGGATAGGGCTTCGCCCCGCCTCGGGACATAGTGGTGAAACCCCACTATTATAGCACCAAGGAGGAGGTGATGAGAAGAGCTCGTACTTTCCCCCAAATCAAAGTTCAGGGGCATGCAGTGCAAATCTTTATAGACATCTCCCCCTTCACCATCCAGAAACGGAAGTCCCTGATACCACTATTCACTGTTTTGTCTCAAAAAAACATTAAATACGAATGGCAATTTCCTTTTGGGCTAAAGTTTGACTTCCAAAATAAGACATACAAATTTTCCACATTCCAAGAAGGGGAATCTCTCTTTCAATATCTTGGGATCCTCTCCAAAGACCTTCTCTCACCAATGAAAACTTCCTCCTCCAGCCTCTCCAAGAGACCGCCTCCATAAAGTCCACTCACAAACCTTTGGCAGAAGCCTAAACCTAAGAAGGCCAAGGAAGGAGCTCCACCTTCAACAGGGCTAACGTACTGCACTTTTTCCTTTTTTTTCGTCTCTTACCCTGGTAACGGGTACTCTTGGACTGCAGTTAAGGCCCACTTGACCAGTTGTGTTATATTTGACTCTATATCTCTCGTTTACTGTTTGTTTTCATCAGTGTTATTACCCTTTAGGGGTTCTCCCTCCTTGGGACTCTTGGTGGAACCCCAGCTTAGTTGTCGCCAACATAGCTTTCAGCATCTGAGGGGATTTCCACTGTACGTAGGGCAGATAGGAGCTTCACTATCTGAAGGAAGGTCACCCACCTGGCCTCCTGCTGGGTGTTCTTCCAGTGGTCTCATGGATCCGGACGGTTCTAAGTTCAATGACTTTATGCATTTCTGGTCCTCAAAATTTAAGGGACGCGATGCTCAGAATGATTGCTATGCGCCATCCCCTGTCCTCGGAGAATGTCCAATTTTGTTCTCCGGAACAGGGTGTTGCCACTTTTAGTGGGCTGCACACTGATTGTTACTTGGAGTATGCTCTCCATACTCACACCTTACTCTGCTCTTTCCTTGTCCCTTTTCTCTTCTCATTCTTTGCTCTTCACCCCCCTCAGGTCTCTTCCTTCCCTTTTGGTGTCGGAGTCGGACTCTTCGTCCCCCAGGTCCAATGGTTCCTACCTTGGCTTCCGCCAGCTCGGACTCCTACCTATGTACATCACCAGGATCCAGGTAAGCGATTTGAGATTGCGGTGTGCTAACCTCTCTCTGCCCCATGGCTGATCACAACTCCTCCTTGCTTCATTTACGCATTGTCTCTCACAACATTCAGGGCCTCATTTATACACTGCAAATACCCTAACTTTCACCTGGTGAGCGCCGTAAATAAAAGCAAAGGGGTAGGCATCTTCTTTTCTCATAACATACACTTCTCCTGCAGTACTGTCCTAAAGGATCCGGAGGGCCGCTTCCTTCTCCTTAAGGGCCTGATTGATGACCAACTTTACACTTTTATATCCTACTACGCCCTGAACAAGGGTCAATCAAAATTTTTTGACTCCCTATTTCGCACCACCAACCCCTTGGCGTAAGGAGCTGTAATTTTTGGTGGGGACTCAAACACAGTCTAAAGGTGGTGGATGTATGGAGGGAAATTAACCCCTCGGTCCGGGATTACACCCATTTCTCCAGCCCCCATAACACATTCGCTAAAATAGATAATTTCTTTATTCGAGCCAACCAGCTTCCCAGGGTTTCCAAAGCCTTAATTAGAGACTCTGTCTTATCTGACCACTCCGCACTGATGCTGGTCATACATAGAACGGATGCCACACGCAAGTCTTTTAATTAGAGGCTGAATGCCTCGATCTTTAGTTATCCAGTACACGTTACAGAGATAAATTTAGCTATTCAAGAATACTTTCGCTTGAATGACACTGATGGCATCTCCCCATCCTCCCTGTGGGCTGCTCATAAATGCACAATCTGCAGAAAGTTAATCCAACTAGACTCCAAGATTCGCAAAGCTAGATCCATTGACGTAGACAGATTAGAAAAGGAGTTTCTTTCGGCCAGCAAACGACACAAAGGGTCCCCCTCCTCCTCCTCCTTAGGGAAGCTCGAAGCTGCTCGCACTGCCCTGAACCTTGCCCTCACGGCTACAGCTGAGAAACACCTTAAATGGGAGGGTGGGAGATTCTATTTACAGAGAGACAAAATAGGGTCCATGTTGGCACACAGATTAGCCCCCAAATTGAGAATACACCCCATTCCCAAAATCAGACTGCAGGATGTCTCTCACTCCCAAAACCCCCAAAAAATTCTGAACGCTTTCCAAAACTTCTATAAGGACCTGTACGCAGGGGATCAGAAACCGCCACATGCTGATCGCATACAGGAATTTCTGCATTCCTTACCCATCCCCACTCTTAAAACTCAACATAGGGATGAGCTAGAGGCACCCATTTCTCCTGAGGAGATCACGCGGGTCATTAAGTCCTTAAAGTCCGGCTCTGCTCCAGGCCCCGACAGCTTCGCAGTCCCTTACTACAAACACTTCGTGGACACGCTAGCTCCTTACATGGCCCGATTCTTCAATCACCTTTGAGCAGGACACCCTTTAAACGCTGACTTAAACTCCGACTTTATCACAATCCTACCTAAACCTTATAAAGACCCCAGTGCTGTTGAGAATTACCGGCCTATTTCCCTTATTAATAATGATCTTAAAATTCTGAAGAAAATACTAGCAAACCGCCTTTCCAGCGTCATAGGGCTTTATGTCCACAGGGATCAGGTGGGTTTCATACCAGGGAGGCAAGGCCCGGACCAGATCAGGAGGGCAGTAGACATCATCTCTCTCTTGCAGTCAGGCTGGGACAATGGCCCTCGCCAGGAGGGCTTCCTATTATCACTTTATATGACTAAGGCCTTAGACACGGTTTTGTGGACATACCTATTCCCGGTTCTTCAGCACTGGGGTTTTGGACAATCCTTCCTTAACATAATAGGGCCTTGTACACTTTCCCTGGGGCTAAAATCAAAATGCAAGGTTACCACTTCGCCCCCTTTCCTATTAGGTCTGGCACATAGCAGGGATGCCCATTAACCCCTTTGATTTTTGTTCTGGTCATTGAGGTCCTAGCAATCGCTCTCATACACAGGGTTTCTGGCGGCAACCAGACGCACAAATGTGCCCTATATGCAGATGACATTTTTCTCTTTATCTCAGAGCCCCACATCTCCTTACCAAATATTTGCAGGACCTTAGATGACTTTGGCAAAATCTCGGGGTCCACTTGATGTCCTCTATTGCCAACCTCTACTATGTTCAAAAAGTTGGACTCGGAGATGAAGGGGTGGGATAAGCTAGGAATTTCTTGGCTGGGAAGAATCAATTCCATTAAAAGGAACATACTACCCAGACTTCTTTATCTCTTTTGGTCCCTCTCCATACCGATTCCCAGGGATCCTCTCAAAAAATTCCAGGCCAAGATCATCCGCTTTATATGGGGCAATAAGGGCCGTAGACTAAACAAGGAAACACTATTTAGGACCAGAGACCAAGGAGGGGTTAATTTACCAAACCTACTTTGGTATTACCAAGCGGCACAACTTTCCCAAATCTCGATCATCTACTCTAAGTGTGCTCTCCCAGATTGGGTAAGGTTGGAGAGACAAGTTATCCCTAATCACACCATCGATTTTCTGCTATGGCACCCTCCCAAGGCGAGACCCCCAATTTTGGCCCCTACCCTATCACACTCCTTTGCCCTTTGGGACAGCATCAAATCCACCCTCACTTTAACTTCCTTTTGGCAGCCTCTCTCCCACTTATTCCACAATCCGCATTTCCCCCCTGGGATGGACATTATGGCCTTTCGCTGGTGGCTGAACAAAGGCCTATATAGAATTGGCCATTTTGTAAATTCCAGGGGCTCCCTATCCATGGCTCACTGTACAAGTAAGTTAAACATCCCGGCGGCAGAGAAATTTAGGCTCCAACAAATTACCCATTTTATCAGGCCCCTTTGGAAGGATAAATCCGCCCCCTCTTTTTAACAGCCTATGAACACTGGTGTGGTCAGTCCATGGAGCAGAGGGGGGCATATCGGTGATCTATCATTCCCTGGCCTCCTCCTCTGGCAAAACTATATACATGAGAGATTGGGAGGAGGAGCTTGGAACTAACTGGAACCAGGAGGTCTGGTACAGGGCCCACTCAGCATCCACGAGGGACCTTTACAACATTGCCATAGTTGAGGCAAATCTAAAGGTGCTCACACGTTGGTACCTGGTCCACGTCAGACTGGCCAAGCTTTTCCCGAACTCCTCTCCACTGTACTTTCGTCATTGTGGCATGCTGGGTACCATGCTCCACATATGGTGGGAATGCCCCAAGATTAGGGGCTTTTGGAACAAAATCTTTCATTTGATCAGGAAAGTCACGGGTCTCTCAATCCCTAAAACCCATCTAGCTTTACTAAACGCAATGGGCCCAGAAATTCCTAAATTAACCAAACTCCTTATAACTTTTATATTATCGGGCACCAAACTCTCGATAGCTAGAGCCTGGAAACGGCCCTATGTTTCCTCCCAGTCGGTTAAGGTAAAAATATCTTGGATCATGACGCAGGAAAAGACGGCAAGTATCTTTCTGGACACGGTGGAGAGACATGACGCAGTTTGGGAACCCTGGCTTGGCTATGTCGCTTGGGGTTATTAAAGGCCTCTTATGCCTGGGACACCATGTTGAGTGATGGGTCCTCCCTCCGACACCATCTCCCCTCCTGTCCTCCTTCTCTTCTTTCTACTCCTTCTTTTCTTCCTTTTATCTATCCTTCACAACATTCCTCTACCCATTCCCTTTCCTTTTGCATGTGCTGAGTTCCTTCTAGGCCAACGGTAACCACCCACACTCTGGTTCCTGTTGGTCTTTGTCTTCTCTTGTAATAAGGTTGTTCAGATTCAATTGATTCCCTCCTCCTCCACACAGAGGTTTTACCCCTGAAGTTTTTGGGGCTGCTTCCCGGTTTATGTTATCACAGCGGGTAACTTTGTAGCCAGTTAACTCATACTTGGGGCACTTACACCTAATCCCTCGGATGCTTCCTGGTCTGGCTCTCAATGCCTGGGAGGCCTTCCGGCCCTTTCAGGTATAGGGGGTCTCGTAATGGTCAGTCTTCCTGGGGGTGTCTTCTACTTCCCTGGCTGCCTGGCAGGGGTGGAGTGGTGGGGCGGATATGCCCTTTCTGCTGCGGCAGTTTGCTCCCAATTGGGGCGCCACGCGGGGCGGCCTTAAGTCCCCTGCCATGAAATCCCCCCCCCCCCCTCGTGGGGACAGCCTAGGAATTGGTCCGCTTGGACGGAGGGCTTAAGCTGTTTTAAAGTTTATTTGAACAATAGTAGATTGTTCTCTGGGGCCAAGTGTTCTAGGCCTCTAGTTGTCGATAGTCTCTTGTAATGTCCTTGTACGGATTTTTTTTTTCTCTTCTTCTTCAATAAAAATCTTTTGAAATTGATAGGCCGGAAGGGAGGGCACCCCTCTATGTCTCAGCAGGTTCCCGATAGGGGCGACGGACCGGGTATTTTTGCTCACCAGGACTAACAACCACCTATACCTGAGGTCATGCTTAACCAGTGCAATGTTATTACAGATACAAGACAAGAGGCTCCTGGCAAGATAGAATAGTGTGCCATAGTCCTTTGCAATGTATATTCTATACAATGTTTGAATATACTACATCAGACCACTTGCTGTTACTCCAACCTGTTATTATAGCTATGTTGCTATTGCCAACAACTTCTGTCTATGTAATGACTTGTCTCTCAATAAAAATTATTGAAAGAAAAATTGGGCCTTGGGTGTTGGCAGTGCCAGAACACTGTAACTCCTTGCAGGTACTCTTGCTGGGCACATTAACGGGCCCTGCTGTTGTAAATTAGTTTAACCACTTAATGCGAATCGCTGTTTATAAACGGTGGCTGCTTTAAGTGGAAATATCGGGGTATAGTCTGTAGCTACAGAGCTAGAGCAGGCAGCCGACTATCCAGTGATAACAGCTGATCCGGCTCGGGAGTCGCTTGGTCGTTATCCCAGGCAGCGGGAGGGGATCTAAGGGAGCTCTGTGTCTGTTTGGACTTTAAAAGACAAGGTTTGCATTGTGGCTTATGTTTTGTGGGTGTCCGAGGCCAGCGCCACATCTTATAGCGAGGAAACTATAATGTTTAGTTTAGTGCCAGACGGCAAGGATTTATTTTATGTTTTGTTTCTTTTTAATATGCAAATCTTTTACCAATAAACCTGACAAGCCACCAGATTTTAAAGAAAGTTGCCTGCACGCTGACTACTTTCCTCAGGAAAGTTGATCCCCAGGAGCTAATCTCCCACACCTTCCTGAGCCGCAGCACTGACGCAGTGGATCAGGTATTCCTGTGTGTGGAGACCCGGAAGTTGAGCTGCAGACTGATCCTTCGCTCCACACAGTGACTCCCATGATCTGTGTCCTGTTCATCCCTCTGGATCACCTGACTGTACAGCTCACCATCCCCCTTGGAGCATGTTCTGGATGACACTCTGCTCCCCCAGTGGGCAGCCAGCTCCCTTTCAGGCAGCATGTTCCCTGCTGTCCCACACCTCCACGGTGCTCCTGTTACCACCTCCAGACACCTGGTGTTTTTCCATCTCCCCTCAGGCTGCAGGATAGGAGGGTCAGCCATCCATCCACCGTTCATGCCTCCCCTGTGACAACTGTGTGTGTGCTCCTTCACACTTATGGTCTACTTTATATTGATCTTCTTGCCTCTATGTTTTTTGAAGGTTTTTTTTTATAAGACAGTTATGTTTATGGACTATTTTTAGTAAAGTGTCACTTGCTTTGGAATACCTTGACTTCACGTCAATGTTTCAAACCCTCCTTTGCTCCAGTGCTCCCTCATAAGGTTTTTTTGAAACTCATATTGTCACTTCTCAAGTTGCCATCATCATACCTGGTGGACAGCTTAAAAGGCTAAGAAGAAATTGTTCCACAGTTGAGGAGTATATCACACAAGGAGCAACATTGTTACAAAAGTTTAAGGAAAATCATCAGAGAATAATCCAAACGCCATGAGGTTCAAGATGACCTTTAATGATAAGTATAAGTCTATCTCTAAAATGATTTGCAAACATTACAACATCCTACAGTTAGATCAGAGATTGACTCCAGTATTACCATCAGTCATTCAAGTCACCTTTAGAAGGGCACAGACTATTAAAAATATCCTAGCTCCCAGTAGGTTACGGGCCCCAGACAAAAGGTCCAACTTGGATATCAGATCCTATTTTGATAATAGGACAATGGTCTTTCAGTGTAAGAAAAGGGGCTGTCTATCACGTCAAATTATCACACATGAGGGCCCTGATATCATGGATAATTCAGATTTATTTTTTGTTCGACTGAATTCATCATTTACGTTCTGCGGTGCTCCTGCAACCTACTGTATGTAGGACGCACGATACGCATATTGCGCAAACAAATAGGAGAGCACTGCAGATTTATCCAGAAAGGTTAGAAATATTTGTCCTATGTGAGAATAGGACGACTCACCCGCTAGGGGAGAGAGAAGGGGGCTATGGGATTTTACATGGTACCAAAATGGACTCGCAAACTAGTTGTTTGTATAAAAACAAATATTTATTCAGTACATACATATATATAAAAAAATATTTTTTTTACATTCATTACATCACCATCCCATGTAGCGGGTAATAGTTAAATGTTATTTTTTCACAGTCATTCTACTAGTGCTTCCCGGCCAGTTTTTTTTTCTTCAGGAGAATGCACGGTATTAGCTGTGTATTGCTATAATAGACAATAGATATTAGTACATTTTTGACAAAATCATCATATTTAGTTACATTTGTCTTATATGCAACACTGTTCACTGTATATATGTGGCCCATACCAACACTGCCACCTACCTGTGTGTTCAAGCCACTCCATCAAGGCCTATGGTCTGGTGTTCCCCGGGGCGAGCATGGGAGGATGTACTATTGAAATAATATTGATATGTTTATATCCCATTATCACCTCCATATACTATGCTCAATACTTATACTTTGTAATATATTAATCCACTTTTTTATCTTAAAAAAGGGGGGATAATTTTATCCCAACAGATAAACTTTTTATAATCTTATAATTAGACTTCCTTTGGGTACTATATCACATAATTATATCCCGTTAGTATAAAGTTGTGCTTACTTCTTGTATGAATGACATAGGGTACCGTCCCCTTTTAGACCACGGGACAGATAAACTGTAGCGGGGGAGAGAGAGATGACCCAAGTCTTGTTCAAACTCAGTTTTAACTAGTTTGGTGCTTTAGGTTGCAGCTGAAAGGGAAGAGAATTGTATATGCTCAGTCTGGCTGCCTGCTATGTGCTAGCAGGTCCTGTTTATAATAATACAATAGTGACCATTCCATCTGAAGTGATGGTGTAGGATAAATGTCTCTGTTCAACATGAATGCAACCTCAATTGTCATGTTCTGCCTGACCCCAACTGCCTCCCAAGTGACACTGGAAGGGAAATGAAGTCTACC
>BLSH010021243.1:7469-31413 GCA_018402905.1 Glandirana rugosa
AAGTCAACATCAACAAAAATCTTTGTGCTCTGAGGGAGAGATTATCGTTCTAAAAACATCTAATACTGCATTAGGGCCAGGTTCCTCTTGGTGCTCTGAGGGACAGTTTATTGTTCTAAAAACAACTACTACTGCATTAGGGCCAGGTTCCTGTTGGTGCTTTGAGGGAGAGATTATCATTCTAAAAACAGCTACTACTGCAATAGGGCCAGATTCCTGTTGGTGCTCTGAGGGAGAGTTTATCGTTATAAAGCCATCTGCTACTGCATTAGGGAGAAGTTCCTGTTTGTGCTCTGAGAGACAGTTTATCGTTCTAAAAACAACTACAACTGAATTAGGGGGAGTTTCCTGTTGGTGCTTTGAGGGAGAGTTTATCGTTCTAAAAATAACTACAACTGCATTAGGGCCAGGTTCCTGTTGGTGCATTGAGGGAGAGTTTATCGTTCTAAAAACAACTACTACTGTATTAGGGCTAGGTTCCTATTGATGCTTTGAGGGATGGTTTATCGTTCTAAAAACAACTACTACTGCATTAGGGCCAGGTTCCTGTTGGTGCTCTGAGGGACAGTTTATCGTTCTAAAAACAACTACTACTGCATTAGGGCCAGGTTCCTGTTGGTGCATTGAGGGAGAGTTTATTGTTCTAAAAACAACTACTACTGTATTAGGGCTAGGTTCCTATTGATGCTTTGAGGGATGGTTTATCGTTCTAAAAACAACTACTACTGCATTAGGGCCAGTTTCCTGTTGGTGCTCTGAGGGACAGTTTATCGTTCTAAAAACAACTACTACTGCATTAGGGCCAGGTTCCTGTTGGTTCTCTGAGGGACGGTTATCGTTATAAAAACAGCTATAACTGCATTAGGGCCAGGTTCCGGTTTATGCTCTGAGGGAGAGTTTATCGTTCTAAAAAAAAAATACATGTGCATTAAGGTCAGTTTCCTGTTTGTGCTCTGAGGGGCAGTTTATCGTTCTAAAAACAACTACAAATGCATTAGGGCCAGGTTCCTGTTGGTGCTTTGAGGGAGAGTTTATCGATCTAAAAATAACTACTACTGCATTAGGGCAAGGTTTCTGTTGGTGCTTTGAGGGAGAGATTATCGTTCTAAAAACAACTACCACTGCAATAGGGCCAGGTTCATGTTGGTGCCCTAAGGGAGAGTTTATCGTTATAAAGCCATCTCCTACTACATTAGAGAGAGGTTCTTGTTTGTGCTCTGAGGGAGAGATTATCGTTTTAAAAACAACTACTGCTGCATTAGGGACAGGTTCCTGTTTGTGCTCTGAGGGAGAGTTTATCATTCTAAAAACAACTACTACTGCATTAGGGCCAGGTTCCTGTTGCTGCTTTGAGGGAGAGTTTATCGTTCTAAAAAAAAAAACTACTACGGCATTAGGGCCAGGTTCCTGTTGGTGCTCTGTGGGATGGTTTATCATTCTAAAAACAACTACTAATGCATTAGGGCAAGGTTCCTGTTGGTGCTTTCAGGGAGAGAATATCGTTCTAAAAACAACTACTACTGCATTAGGGCCAGGTTCCTGTTGGTGCTATGAGGGACAGTTTATCGTTCTAAAAAAAAATACAACTGCATTAGGGCCAGGTTCCTGTTGGTGCTTTGAAAGAGAGTTTATCATTCTAAAAATAAACTACGACTGCATTAGGGCCAGTTTCCTGTTGGTGCTCTGAGGGAGAGATTATTGTTCTAAAAACAACTACTACTGCATTAGTGCCAGGTTCCTGTTGGTGCTCTGAGGGACAGTTTATTGTTCTAAAAACAACTACTACTGCATTAGGGCCATGTTCCTGTTGGTGCTCTGAGTGTCAGTTTATTGTTCTAAAAACAACTACAACTGCATTAGGGCCAGGTTCCTGTTTGTGCTCCGAGGGACAGTTTATCGTTCTAAAAACATCTACAATGCATTAGGGACACATTCCTGTTGGTGCTTTGAGGGAGAGTTTATCGTTCTAAAAACAACTACAACTGCATTAGGGCCAGCTTCCTGTTGCTGCTTTGAGAGAGAGTTTATAGTTCTAAAAACAACTACTACTGCATTAGGGCCAGACTCCTGTTGGTGCTTTGAGGGAGAGTTTATCATTATAAAGCCATCTCCTACTGCATTAGGGCCAGGTACCTGTTGGTGCTCTGAGGGATTGTTTATTGTTCTAAAAAAAACTACAACTGCATTAGGGCCAGGATCCTGTTGGTGCTTTGAGGGAGAGTTTATCGTTTTAAAAACGACTACTACTGCATTAGGGCCAGGTTCCTGTTGGGTCTTTGAGGGAGATTTTAATTGTTCTAAGAATAACTACAACTGCATTAGGGCCAGGTTCCTGTTGGTGCTTTGAGGGAGAGTTTATCCTTCTAAAAACAACTACTACTGTATTAGGGCCAGTTTCCTATTGATGCTTTGAGGGAGGGTTTATCGTTCTAAAAACAACTACTACTGCATTAGGGCCAGGTTCCTGTTGGTGCTCTGAGGGACAGTTTATCGTTCTAAAAAAAAATACAACTGCATTAAGGCCAGGTTCATGTTGGTGCTTTGAGAGAGAGTTTATCGTTCTAAAAACAAATACTACTGCATTAGTGCCAGGTTCCTGTTGGTGCTCTGAGGGACAGTTTATTGTTCTAAAAACAACTACTACTGCATTAGGGCCATGTTCCTGTTGGTGCTCTGAGGGACAGTTTATCGTTATAAAAACAACTACAACTGCATTAGGGCCAACTTCCCGTTTGTGCTCCGAGGGACAGTTTATCGTTCTAAAAACAACTACAATGTATTTGGGACACATACCTGTTGGTGCTTTGAGGGAGAGTTTATCGTTCTAAAAACAACTACAACTGCATTAGGGCCAGGTTCCTGTTGGTGCATTAAGGGAGAGTTTATCGTACTAAAAACAACTACTACTGTATTAGGGCCAGGTTCCTATTGATGCTTTGAGGGAGGGTTTATCGTTCTAAAAACAACTACTACTGCATTAGGGCCAGGTTCCTGTTGGTGCTCTGAGGGACAGTTTATCGTTCTAAAAACAGCTACAACTGCATTAGGGCCAGGTTCCGGTTTGTGCTCATAGGGACAGTTTATAGTTCTAAAAACAACTACTACTGCATTAGGGCCACATTCCTGTTGGTGCTTTGAGGGAGAGTGTATCGTTCTAAAAACAACTACTACTGCATTAGGGCCAGGTTCCTGTTGGGGCTTGGAGGGAGAGATTATTGTTCTAAAAACAACTACTACTTCAATAGGGCCAGGTTCCTGTTTGTGCTCTGAGGGAGAGTTTATCGTTATAAAGCCATCTCCTACTGCATTAGGGCCAAGTTCCTGCTACTGCTTTGAGGGAGAGTTTATCATTCTAAAAACAACTACAACTGCATTAGGGCCAGTTTCCTGTTGCTGCTTTGAGGGAGAGTTTATCGTTCTGAAAACAACTACTACTGCATTAGGGCCAGGTACCGGTTGATGCTCTGAGGGAGAGTTTATCGTTCTAAAAACAACTACTACTGCGTTAGGGCCAGGTTCCTGTTGTTGCTTTGAGGGAGAGTTTATCATTTTAAAAACAACTACTACTGCATTAGGGCCAGGTTCCTGTTGGTGCTCTGAAGGACAATTGAATGTTCTAAAAACAACTACTACTGCATTAGGGTTAGGTTCCTGTTTTTGCTCTGAGGGAGAGAATATCGTTCTAAAAACAACTACTACTGCATTAGGGCCAGGTACCTGTTGGTGCTCTGAGGGAGAGTTTATCATTCTAAAAACAACTACGACTGCATTAGGGCCTGTTCCTGTTGGTGCTTTGAGGGAGATTTTATCGTTGTAACAACTACTACTGCATTAGGGCCAGGTTCCTGTTGGTGCTCTGAGGGACAGTTTATTGTTCTAATAACAACTACTACCACATTAGGGCAGGGTTCCTGCTTCTGCTTTGAGGGAGAGATTATCGTTCTAAAAACAACTACTACTGCATAAGGGCCAGGTTCTTCTTGGTGCTCTGAGGGACAGTTTATTATTCTAAAAACAACTACTACTGCATTAGGGCCAGGTTCTTGTTGGTGCTCTGAGGGACAGTTTATCATTCTAAAAACAACTACAACTGCATTAGGGCCAGTTTCCTGTTTGTGCTCTGAGGGACAGTTTATCGTTCTAAAATCAACTACAATGCATTAGAGCCACATTCCTGTTGGTGCTTTGAGGGAGAGTTTATTGTTATAAAACAACTACTATTGCATTAGAGCCAGGTTCCTGTTGCTGTTTTGAGGGAGAGATTATCGTTCTAAAAAAAACAACTACTACTGCATTAGGGCCAGGTTCCTGTTGGTGCTCTGAGGGAGAGTTTATCGTTATAAAGCCATCTCCTACTGCATCAGGGAGAGGTTCCTGTTTGTGCTCTGAGGGAGAGATTATCGTTCTAAAAACATCTAATACTGCATTAGGGCCAGGTTCCTCTTGGTGCTCTGAGGGACAGTTTATTGTTCTAAAAACAACTACTACTGCATTAGGGCCAGGTTCCTGTTGGTGCTTTGAGGGAGAGATTATCATCCTAAAAACAACTACTACTGCAATAGAGCCAGATTCCTGTTGGTGCTCTGAGGGAGAGCTTATCGTTATAAAGCCATCTGCTACTGCATTAGGGAGAGGTTCCTGTTTGTGCTCTGAGGGACAGTTTATCGTTCTAAAAACAACTACAACTGCATTAGGGCCAGTTTCCTGTTGGTGCTTTGAGGGACAGTTTATCGTTCTAAAAACAACTACAACTGCATTAGGGCCAGGTTCCTGTTGGTGCATTGAGGGAGAGTTTATAGTTCTAAAAACAACTACTACTGTATTAGGGCTAGGTTCCTATTGATGCTTTGAGGGATGGTTTATCGTTCTAAAAACAACTACTACTGCATTAGGGCCAGGTTCCTGTTGGTGCTCTGAGGGACAGTTTATCGTTCTAAAAACAACTACTACTGCATTAGGGCCAGGTTCCTGTTGGTTCTCTGAGGGACGGTTTATCGTTCTAAAAACAGCTATAACTGCATTAGGGCCAGGTTCCGGTTTGTGCTCTGAGGGACAGTTTATAGTTCTAAAAACAACTACTACTGCATTAGGGCCACATTCCTGTTCGTGCTTTGAGGGAGAGTTTATCGTTCTAAAAACAACTACTACTGCATTAGGGCCAGGTTCCTGTTGGGGCATGGAGGGAGAGATTATTGTTCTAAAAGAAACTACTACTGCAATAGGGCCAGGTTCCTGTTGGTGCTCTGAGGGAGAGTTTATCGTTATAAAGCCATCTCCCACTGCATTAGAGCCAAGTTCCTGCTGCTGCTTTGAGGGAGAGTTTATCGTTCTAAAAACAACTACAACTGCATTAGGGCCGGGTTCCTGTTGCTGCTTTGAGGGAGAGTTTATCGTTCTAAAAACAACTACTACTGCATTAGGGCCAGGTACCGGTTGGTGCTCTGAGGGAGAGTTTATCGTTCTAAAAACAACTACTACTGCATTAGGGCCAGGTTCCTGTTGTTGCTTTGAGGGAGAGTTTATCATTTTAAAAACAACTACTACTGCATTAGGGCCAGGTTCCTGTTGGTGCTCTGAAGGACAATTTAACGTTCTAAAAACAGCTTCTACTGCATTAGGGCCAGGTTCCTGTTGTTGCTTTGAGGGAGAATTTATCATTTTAAAAACAACTACTACTGCATTAGGGCCAGGTTCCTGTTGGTGCTCTGAAGGACAATTTAACGTTCTAAAAACAGCTTCTACTGCATTAGGGTTAGGTTCCTGTTTTTGCTCTGAGGGAGAGAATATCGTTTTAAAAACAACTACTACTGCATTAGGGCCAGGTACCTGTTGGTGCTCTGAGGGAGAGTTTATCGTTCTAAAAACAACTACGACTGCATTAGGGCCAGGTTCCTGTTGGTGCTTTGAGGGAGATTTTATCGTTGTAACAACTACTAATGCATTAGGGCCAGGTTCCTGTTGGTGCTCTGAGGGACAGTTTATTGTTCTATAAACAACTACTACCGCATTAGGGCCAGGTTCCTGCTGCTGCTTTGAGGGAGAGATTATCGTTCTAAAAACAACTACTACTGCATTAGGGCCAGGTTCCTCTTGGTGCTCTGAGGGACATTTTATTATTCTAAAAACAACTAATACTGTATTAGGGCCAGGTTCTTGTTGGTGCTCTGAGGGACAGTTTATCGTTCTAAAATCAACTACAATGCATTAGAGCCACATTCCTGTTGGTGTTTTGAGGGAGAGTTTATTGTTATAAAACAACTAATATTGCATTAGAGCCAGGTTCCTGTTGCTGCTTTGAGGGAGAGATTATTGTTCTAAAAACAACTACTACTGCAAAAGGGCCAGGTTCCTGTTGGTGCTCTGAGGGAGAGTTTATCGTTATAAAGTCATCTTCTACTGCATTAAGGAGAGGTTCCTGTTTGTGCTCTGAGGGAGAGATTATCGTTCTATAAACACCTACTTCTGCATTAGGGCCAGGTACCTGTTGCTGCTCTGATGGACAGTTTATCGTTCTAAAAACAACTACTACTGCATTAGGGCCAGGTTCCTGTTGCTGCTTTGAGGGAGAGTTTATCGTTCTAAAAACAACTACTACCGCATTAGGGCCAGGTTCCTGTTGGTGCTTTGAGGGAGAGATTATCATTCTAAAAACAACTACTACTGCATTAGGGCCAGGTTCCTGTTTGTGCTCTGAGGGACAGTTTATCGTTCTAAAATCAACTACAATGCATTAGAGCCACATTCCTGTTGGTGCTTTGAGGGAGAGTTTATTGTTATAAAACAACTACTATTGCATTAGAGCCAGGTTCCTGTTCCTGCTTTGAGGGAGAGATTATCGTTCTAAAAAAAAAAACTACCACTGCAAAAGGGCCAGGTTCCTGTTGGTGCTCTGAAGGAGAGTTTATCGTTATAAAGCCATCTCCTAATGCATTAGGGAGAGGTTCCTGTTTGTGCTCTGAGGGAGAGATTATCGTTCTAAAAACATCTACTACTGCATTAGGGCCAGGTTCCTCTTGGTGCTCTGAGGAACAGTTTATTGTTCTAAAAACAACTACTACTGCATTAGGGCCAGGTTCCTGTTGCTGCTTTGAGGGAGAGTTTATCGTTCTAAAAACAACTACTACTGCATTAGGGCCAGGTTCCTGTTGGTGCTCTGAGGGACAGTTTATCATTCTCAAAACAACTACTACTGCATTAGGGCCAGGTTCCTGTTGGTTCTCTGAGGGACGGTTTATCGTTCTAAAAACAGCTATAACTGCATTAAGGCCAGGTTCCGGTTTGTGCTCTGATGGACAGTTTATAGTTCTAAAAACAACTACTACTGCATTAGGGCCACATTCCTGTTGGTGCTTTGAGGGAGAGTTTATCGTTCTAAAAACAACTACTACTGCATAAGGGCCAGGTTCCTGTTGGGGCTTGGAGGGAGAGATTATTGTTCTAAAAACAACTACTACTGCAATAGGGCCAGGTTCCTGTTGGTGCTCTGCGGGAGAGTTTATCGTTATAAAGCCATCCCCTACTGCATTAGGGCCAAGTTCCTGCTGCTGCTTTGAGGGAGAGTTTATTGTTCTAAAAACAACTACAACTGCATTAGGGCCAGGTTCCTGTTGCTGCTTTGAGGGAGAGTTTATCGTTCTAAAAACAACTACTACTGCATTAGGGCCAGGTACCGGTTGGTGCTCTGAGGGAGAGTTTATCGTTCTAAAAACAACTACTACTGCATTAGGGCCAGGTTCCTGTTGTTGCTTTGAGGGGGAGTTTATCATTTTAAAAACAACTACTACTACATTAGGGCCAGGTTCCTGTTGGTGCTCTGAAGGACAATTTAACGTTCTAAAAACAACTACTACTGCATTAGGAATAAGTTCCTGTTTTTGCTGTCTGGGAGAGAATATCGTTCTAAAAACAACTACTACTGCATTAGGGCCAGGTACCTGTTGGTGCTCTGAGGGAGAGTTTATCGTTCTAAAAAAAAACTACGACTGCATTAGGGCCAGGTTCCTGTTGGTGCTTTGAGGGAGATTTTATTGTTGTAACAACTACTACTGCATTTGGGCCAGGTTTCTGTTGGTGATCTGAGGGACAGTTTATTGTTCTAAAAACAACTACTACCACATTAGGGCCAGGTTCTTGCTGCTGCTTTGAGGGAGAGATTATCGTTCTAAAAACAACTACTACTGCATTAGGGCCAGGTTCCTGTTGGTGCTCTGAGGGACATTTTATTATTCTAAAAACAACTACTACTGCATTAGGGCCAGGTTCCTGTTTGTGCTCTGAGGGACAGTTTATCGTTCTAAAATCAACTACAATGCATTAGAGCCACATTCCTGTTGGTGTTTTGAGGGAGAGTTTATTGTTATAAAACATCTACTATTGCATTAGAGCCAGGTTCCTGTTGCTGCTTTGAGGGAGAGATTATTGTTCTAAAAACAACTACTACTGCAAAAGGGCTAGGTTCCTGTTTGTGCTCTGAGGGACAGTTTATCGTTCTAAAAACAACTACAATGCGTTAGGGCCAGGTTCCTGCTTGTGCTCTGAGGGAGAGATTATCGTTCTAAAAACAACTACTACTGCATTAGGGCCAGGTTCCTGTTTGTGCTCTGAGGGACAGTTTATCATTGTAAAAACAACTAAAACTGAATTAGTGCCAGGTTTCTGTTTGTGCTCTGAGGGACAGTTTATCATTCTAAAAATAACTACTACCGCATTAGGGCCAGGTTCCTGCTCGTGCTTTGAGGGAGAGATTATCATTCTAAAAACAACTACTACTGCAATAGGGCCAGGTTCCTGTTGGTGCTCTGAGGGAGAATTTATCGTTATAAAGCCATCTCCTACTGCTTTAGGGAGAGGTTCCTGTTTGTGCTCTGAGGGAGAGATTATCGTTCTAAAAACAACTACTACTGCATTAGGGCCAGGTTCCTGTTGGTGCTCTGAGGGACAGTTTATCGTTCTAAAAACAACAACAACTGCTTTAGGGCCATGTTCCTGTTGGTGCTTTGACAGAGAATTTATCGTTCTAAAAACAACTACAACTGCATTAGCGACAGAATCCTGTTTGTGCTCTGACGGAGAGATTATCGTTCTAAAAACAACTACTACTGCATTAGGGCCAGGTTCCTGTTATTGCTCTTAGGGACAGTTTATTGTTCTAAAAACAACTACAACTGCATTAGGGCAAGGTTCCTGATGGTGCTCTGAGGGACAGTTTATTGTTCTAAAAACAACTACAACAACATTAGGGCCAGCTTCCTGTTTGTGCTCTGAGGGACAGTTTATAGTTCTAAAAACAACTACAATGCATTAGAGACAGGTTCCTGCTTGTGCTCTGAGGGAGAGATTATCGTTCTAAAAACAACTACTACTGCATGAGGGCCAGGTTCCTGTTTGTGCTCTGAGGGAAAGTTTATCATTGTAAAAACAACTACAACTGAATTAGGGCCAGGTTCCTGTTGGTGCTTTGAAATAGAGTTTATCGTTCTAAAAACAACTACTACTGCATTAGGGCCAGGTTCCTGTTGGTGTTTTGAGGTAGGGTTTATCGTTCTAAAAACAACTACTACTGCATTAAAGCCAGGTTCCTGTTGGTGCTCTGAGGGACAGTTTATCGTTCTAAAAACAACTACAACTGCATTAGGGCCAGGTTCCTATTGCTGCTTTGAGGGAGAGTTTATCATTCTAAAAACAACTACTACTGCATTAGTGCCACATTCCTGTTGGTGCTTTGAGGGAGAGTTTATCATTCTAAAAACAACTACTGCTGCAATAGGGCCAGGTTCCTGTTGGTGCTCTGAGGGACAGATTATTGTTACAAAGCCATCTCCTACTGCATTAGGGAGAGGTTCCTGTTTGTGCTCTGAGGGAGAAATTATCGTTCTAAAAACAACTACTACTGCATTAAGGCCAGGTTCCTCTTGGTGCTCTGAGGGACAGTTTATCGTTCTAAAAACAACTACAACTGCATTAGGGCCAGGTTCCTATTGCTGCTTTGAGGGAGAGTTTATCATTCTAAAAACAACTACTACTGCATTAGGGCCAGGTTCCTGTTGGTGCTTTGAGGGAGAGATTATCGTTCTAAAAACAACTACTACTGCATTAGGGCCAGGTTCCTGTTGGTGCTCTGAGGGACAGTTTATCGTTCTAAAAACAACTACAACTGCATTAAGGCCAGGTTCCTGTTGGTGCTCTGAGGTACAGTTTATTGTTCTAAAAACAACTACTGCTACATTAGGTCCAGGTTCCTGTTGGTACTCTGAGGGACAGTTTATCGTTCTAAAAACAACTACAACTGCATTAGGGCCAGGTTCCTGTTTGTGCTCTGAGGGACAGTTTTCGTTCTAAAAACAACAACAATGCATTAGGGCCAAATTCCTGTTGGTGCTTTGAGGTAGAGTTTAACGTTCTAAAAACAACTACTACTGCATTAGGGCCAGGTTCCTGTTGGTGCTTTGAGGGAGAGATTATTGTTCTAAAAACAACAACTACTGCAATAGGGCCAGGTTCCTGTTGGTGCTCTGAGGGAGAGTTTATCGTTATAAAGTCATCTCCTACTACAGTGGTGTCAAACTCAATTTCATTGTGGGCCACATCAGCATTATGATTGCCCATAAAAGGGCCGGTTGTATCTTTAAGACTATATGTCCAGAGCATCCCCTTCCCTTACATTAGATGTCAAGAGTCACCCCCACCATCAGAAGTTGAATCCTCCACCCTCCCTTACATCAAAGTGCACCCCCTTACCTTATGCTGCTGCTGGGAAGAAGCTGGATGCATTGCTGGAAAGCAGAAAGTACAGGGTCTGGAGGAGCACCAAAGGTGGGCTGGAGCTCCCCTGCAGCTGCAGGAGAGGTGCGAGGGCCACATGAAATGGCCTGGAGGGCCGGATTCGGCCAGCGGGCCTTGTGTTTGACACCTGTGTCCTACTACATTAGGGAGAGGTTCCTGTTTGTGCTCTGAGGGAGAGATTATCGTTCTAAAAACAACTACAACTGCATTAGGGCCAAGCTTCTGTTTGTGCTATGAGGGAGAGATTATCATTCTAAAAACAACTACTACTGCATTAGGGCCAGGTTCCTGTTGTTGCTTTGAGAGAGAGTTTATCGTTCTAAAAACAACTACTACTGCATTAGGGCCAGGTTCCTGTTGGTGCTTTGAGTGAGAGATTATCTTTCTAAAAACAACTACTACTGCAATAGGGCCAGATTCCTGTTGGTACTCTGAGGGAGAGTTTATCGTTATAAAGCCATCTCCTACTGCATTAGGGAGAGGTTCCTGTTGGTGCTCTGAGGGGGTGATTATCATTCTAAAAACAACTACTACTGCATTAGGGCCAGGTTCCTCTTGATGCTCTGAGTGACAGTTTATCGTTCTAAAAACAACTACAACTGCATTAGGGCCAGGTTCCTGTTGGTGCTTTGAGTGAGAGATTATCGTTCTAAAAACAAATACTACAGCAAGAAGTCCAGGTTCCTGTTGGTGCTCTGAGGGAGAGTTTATCGTTATAAAGCCATCTCCTACTACATTAGGGAGAGGTTCCTTTTGTGCTCTGAGGGAGAGATTATCGTTCTAAAAACAACTACAACTGCATTAGGGCCAAGCTTCTGTTTGTGCTGTGAGGGAGAGATTATCGTTCTAAAAAAAACTACTACTGCAATAGGGCCAGATTCCTGTTGGTACTCTGAGGGAGAGTTTATCGTTATAAAGCCATCTCCTACTGCATTAGGGAGAGGTTCCTGTTTGTGCTCTGAGGGGGAGATTATCGTTCTAAAACAACTACAACTGCATTAGGGCCAAGCTTCTCTTTGTGCTCTGAGGGACAGTTTATCGTTCTAAAAACAACTACAACTGCATTATGGCCAGGTTCCTGTTGATGCTTTGAGGGAGCGTTTTTCATTCTAAAAACAACTACTACTGCATTAGGGCCAGGTTCCTGTTGGTGCTCTGAGGTACAGTTTATCGTTCTAAAAACAACTACAACTGCATTAGGGCTAGTTTCCTGTTGGTGCTCTGAGCGACAGTTTATCATTCTAAAAATAACTACTACTGCATTCGGGCCAGGTTCCTGTTGGTGCTCTGAGGGAGAGTTTATCGTTCTAAAAACAACTACTACTACATTAGGGCCAGGTTCCTGTTGGTGTTTTGAGGGAGAGATTATCGTTCTAAAAACAACTACTACTGCAATAGGGCCAGGTTCCTGTTGGTGCTCTGAGGGAGAGTTTATCTTTATAAAGCCATCTCCTACTACATTAGGGAGATGTTCCTGTTTGTGCTCTGAGGGAGAGATTATCGTTCTAAAAACAACTACAACTGCATTAGGCCAAGTTCCTGTTCGTGCTCTGAGGGAGAGATTATTGTTCTAAAAACACCTACTACTGCATTAGGACCAGGTTCCTGTTGGTGCTCTGAGGGACAGTTTATTGTTCTAAAAACAACTACGATTGCATTAGGGTCAGGTTCTTGTTGGTGCTCTGAGGGACAGTTTATCATTCTAAAAACAACTACAACTGCATTAGGGCCAGGTTCCTGTTTGTGCTCTGAGGGACAGTTTATCGTTCTAAAAACAACTACTATTGCATTAGGGCCAGGTTCCTGTTGGTGCTCTGAGGGACAGTTTATCGTTCTAAAAACAACTACAACTGCATTAGGGCCAGGTTCCTGTTTGTGCTCTGAGGGACAGTTTTCGTTCTAAAAACAACAACAATGCATTAAGGCCAAATTCCTGTTGGTGCTTTGAGGTAGAGTTTATCATTCTAAAAACAACTACTACTACATTAGGGCCAGGTTCCTGTTGGTGCTTTGAGGGAGAGATTATCGTTCTAAAAACAACTACTACTGCAATAGGGCCAGGTTCCTGTTGGTGCTCTGAGGGAGAGTTTATCGTTATAAAGCCATCTCCTACTACATTAGGGAGAGGTTCCTTTTGTGCTCTGAGGGAGAGATTATCGTTCTAAAAACAACTACAACTGCATTAGGGCCAAGCTTCTGTTTGTGCTGTGAGGGAGAGATTATCATTCTAAAAACAACAACTACTGCATTAGGGCCAGGTTCCTGTTTGTGCTTTGAGGGAGAGTTTATCGTTCTAAAAACAACTACTACTGCAATAGGGCCAGATTCCTGTTGGTACTCTGAGGGAAAGTTTATCGTTATAAAGCCATCTCCTACTGCATTAGGGAGAGGTTCCTGTTTGTGCTCTGAGGGGGAGATTATCGTTCTAAAAACAACTACAACTGCATTAGGGCCAAGCTTCTGTTTGTGCTCTGAGAGACAGTTTATCGTTCTAAAAACAACTACAACTGCATTAGGGCCAGGTTCCTGTTGATGCTTTGAGGGAGCGTTTTTCATTCTAAAAAAAACTACTACTGCATTAGGGCCAGGTTCCTGTTGGTGCTTTGAGGGACAGTTTATCGTTCTAAAAACAACTACAACTGCATTAGGGCCAGGTTCCTGTTGGTGCTCTGAGCGACAGTTTATCATTCTAAAAATAACTACTACTGCATTCGGGCCAGGTTCCTGTTGGTGCTCTGAGGGAGAGTTTATCGTTCTAAAAACAACTACTACTGCAATAGGGCCAGGTTCCTGTTGGTGCTCTGAGGGAGAGTTTATTGTTCTAAAAACAACTACTACTACTTTTAGGGCCAGGTTCCTGTTGGTGTTTTGAGGGAGAGACTATCGTTCTAAAAACAACTACTACTGCAATAGGGCCAGGTTCCTGTTGGTGCTCTGAGGGAGAGTTTATCTTTATAAAGCCATCTCCTACTACATTAGGGAGAAGTTCCTGTTTGTGCTCTGAGGGAGAGATTATCGTTCTAAAAACAACTACAACTGCATTAGGCCAGGTTCCTGTTCGTGCTCTGAGGGAGAGATTATTGTTCTAAAAACACCTACTACTGTATTAGGACCAGGTTCCTGTTGGTGCTCTGAGGGACAGTTTATTGTTCTAAAAACAACTACGATTGCTTTAGGGTCAGGTTCCTGTTGGTGCTCTGAGGGACAGTTTATCATTCTAAAAACAACTACAACTGCATTAGGGCCAGGTTCCTGTTTGTGCTCTGAGGGACAGTTTATCGTTCTAAAAACAACTACTATTGCATTAGGGCCAGGTTCCTGTTGGTGCTCTGAGGGACAGTTTATCGTTCTAAAAACAACTACAACTGCATTAGGGCCAGGTTCCTGTTTGTGCTCTGAGGGACAGTTTTCGTTCTAAAAACAACAATGCATTAAGGCCAAATTCCTGTTGGTGCTTTGAGGTAGAGTTTATCATTCTAAAAACAACTACTACTACATTAGGGCCAGGTTCCTGTTGGTGCTTTGAGGGAGAGATTATCGTTCTAAAAACAACTACTACTGCAATAGGGCCAGGTTCCTGTTGGTGCTCTGAGGGAGAGTTTATCGTTATAAAGCCATCTCCTACTGCATTAGGGAGAGGTTCCTGTTTGTGCTCTGAGGGAGAGATTATCATTCTAAAAACAACTACTACTGCATTAGGGCCAGGTTCCTCTTGTTGCTCTGAGTGACAGTTTATCGTTCTAAAAACAACTGCATTAGGGCCAGGTTCCTGTTGGTGCTTTGAGGGAGAGATTATCGTTCTAAAAACAACTACTACAGCAAAAAGGCCAGGTTCCTGTTGGTGCTCTGAGGGAGAGTTTATCGTTATAAAGCCATCACCTACTACATTAGGGAGAGGTTCCTGTTTGTGCTATGAGGGAGAGATTATCGTTCTAAAAACAACTACAACTGCATTAGGGCCAAGCTTCTGTTTGTGCTCTGAGGGAGAGATTATCGTTCTAAAAACAACTACTACTGCATTAGGGCCAGGTTCCTGTTGGTGCTTTGAGGGAGAGTTTATCGTTCTAAAAACAACTACTACTGCATTAGGGCCAGGTTCCTGTTGGTGCTTGGAGGGATAGAGTAGCGTTCTAAAAACAACTACTACTGCAATAGGGCCAGATTCCTGTTGGTACTCTGAGGGAGAGTTTATCGTTATAAAACCATCTCCTACGGCATTAGGGAGAGGTTCCTGTTTGTGCTCTGAGGGAGAGATTATCGTTCTAAAAACAACTACAACTGCATTAGGGCCAAGCTTCTGTTTGTGCTCTGAGGGACAGTTTATCGTTGTAAAAACAACTACAACTCCATTAGGGCCAGGTTTCTGTTGGTGCTCTGAGGGAGAGTTTATCGTTCCAAAAACAACTACTACTGCATTAGGGACAGGTTCCTGTTGGTGCTTTGAGGGAGAGATTATCGTTCTAAAAACAACTACTACTGCAATAGGGTCAGATTCCTGTTGGTGGTCTGAGGGAGAGTTTATCGTTATAAAGCCATCTCCTACTGCATTAGGGAGATGTTCCTGTTTGTGCTCTGAGGGTGAGATTATCGTTCTAAAAACAGCTACTACTGCATTAGGGCCAGATACCCGTTGGTGCTCTGAAGGACAGTTTATTATTCTAAAAACAACTACAACTGCATTAGGGCCAGGTTCCTGTTGGTGCTTTGAGGGAGAGGTTATTGTTCTAAAAACAACTACTACTGCAATAGGGCCATGTTCCTGTTGGTGCTCTGAGGGAGAGTTTATCATTATAAAGCAATCTCCTACTACATTAGGGAAAAGTTCCTGTTTGTGCTCTGATGGAGAGATTATCATTCTAAAAACAACTACAACTGCATTAGGGCCAGGCTCCTGTTTGTGCTCTGAGGGAGAGATTATCGTTCTAAAAACAACTACTACTGCATTAGGGCCAAGTACCTGTTGGAGCTCTTAGGGACAGCTTATCGTTCTAAAAACAACTACAAGTGCATTAGGGCCAGGTTCCTGTTGGTGCTTTGAGGGAGAGTTTTTCATTCTAAAAACAACTACTACTGCATTAGGGCCAGGTTCCTGTTGGTGCTTTGAGGGAGAGTTTATCGTTCTAAAAACAACTACAATGCATTAGGGCCAGGTTCCTGTTGGTGCTTTGAGGGAGAGTCTATCGTTCTAAAAACAACTACTACTGCATTAGGGCCAGGTTCCTGTTTGTGCTCTGAGGGACAGTTTATCGTTCTAAAAACAACTACAACTGCATTAGGGCCAGGTTCCTGTTGGTGCTCTGAGCGACAGTTTATCGTTCTAAAAATAACTACTACTGCATATGGGCCAGGTTCCTGTTGGTGCTCTGAGGAAGAGTTTATCGTTCTAAAAACAACTACTACTGCAATAGGGCCAGGTTCCTGTTGGTGCTCTGAGGGAGAGTTTATCATTCTAAAAACAACTACTACTACATTAGGGCCAGGTTCCTGTTGATGTTTTGAGGGAGAGATTATCGTTCTAAAAACAACTACTACTGCAATAGGGCCAGGTTCCTGTTGGTGCTCTGAGGGAGAGTTTATCTTTATAAAGCCATCTCCTACTACAAAAGGGAGAGGTTCCTGTTTGTGCTCTGAGGGAGAGATTATCATTCTAAAAACAACTACAACTGCATTAGGCCAGGTTCCTGTTCGTGCTCCGAGGGAGAGATTATTGTTCTTAAAACACCTACTACTGCATTAGGACCAGGTTCCTGTTGGTGCTCTGAGGGACAGTTTATTGTTCTAAAAACGACTATGATTGCATTAGGGTCATGTTCCTGTTGGTGCTCTGAGAGACAGTTTATCATTCTAAAAACAACTACAACTGCATTAAGGCCATGTTCCTGTTTGTGCTCTGAGGGACAGTTTATCATTCTAAAAACAAGTACTATTGCATTAGGGCCAGGTTCCTGTTGGTGCTCTGAGGGACAGTTTATCGTACTAAAAACAACTACAATTGCATTAGGGCCAGGTTCCTGTTGGTGCTCTGAGGGAGAGTTTATCGTTATAAAGCCATCTCCTACTGCATTAGGGAGAGGTTCCTGTTGGTTCTGTGAGGGGGAGATTATTATTCTAAAATCATCTCATACTGCAGTAGGGACAGGTTCCTGTCGGTGCGATGAAAGACAGATTATCATTCTAAAATCATCTCATACTGGTGTAGGGAGAGGTTCCTGCTGCTAGTGTGAGCGGTGCATTTCTTGCACAAAAATAAAAAGTGCATCTACAATTTTCTTTATTTTTAAAAAAATAAGAATAATAATTAATTTTTTTTTGTATTAATAAATAGTGCTACATAGTACATTTGTGTCCAGAATGAGGAGAGGGTCAAATAAGGGATGTGGTGGTGGTGGTCGTGTTGCTGCTGGTGTTGGTGGTGTTGCTGAAGCTCTTGTTGCAAGGAGAGGATGTGGTCGATCTGTGGCAGCTACACGCACAAGTGAAACACCTTTCTCAGGTAGCCGACAGAACCTTCAACGTTATATGGTAGGCCTGAATGGCGGTCAATGAATGGTGAGGCCAGAACAAGTACAGGCGATAGTAGATTGGGTGGCTGACAATGCCTCCAGTTCCTTCACATTGTCTCCCACCCGGTCCCTTGATGAAAGCTCAGAGATGGCACCTGAACCCCATGGCCATCTGTCTTTCACCTCAGCCCCTCAGCTTTCCGTGGGCCATCCACATAGCCCTGGCCCAAAAGTGGAAGACATTGAGTGCACTGATGCCCAACCACTTCTGGTTCAGGATGAGGACATGGAAACACCACAGCAGCACGTCTGTGATGATGATGACGAAACACAGGTGCCAACTGCTGCGGCTTTCCTCAGTGTGCAGACTGACAAGGAGGGCAGTGGTGAAGGGTCCTAGACCCCACATGGAATGAAGGTCATGCGAGTGATGTGTGCAGTTTGGAGGAAGAGGTGGTGGTCGCACAGAGGCACCAGCAAAGCAAAAGAGGAAGCAGGTTGCAAAAGCGGAGCGAGCGTCCCCCAGACAGTAGGCCTGCTACTACCCACCGCACCCAGGGACCTAGCACACCAAAGGCAGCTCAAAGGCGTTCCCCAGTGTGGCAGTTCTTCAGACAATGTGCTGACGACAAGACATGAGTGGTTTGCACACTGTGCAATGAAACCCTGAAGTGAGGCATAAATGTTCTAAACCTGATCACAACCTGCATGACCAGGCATCTAAATTCAAAGCACTTGCTGCAGTGGAATAAGTACCTCAAAATCCAAGAAAGGTCTCAGCCTCCTGCTTCTTCCTCTTCTGCTGCCTCTTCCTCCACCTCTACAGTGCCAGTATCACCTACCACCCAGCAAACAGACGATGTGACAGCAACGCCACCATGTCCGCCACCGTCCCCAAGCATTTCCACATGGTCCCATGGAAGCTTACAGCTCTCCATCTCCCAAGCACTGGAGAGAAAGAGGAAGTACCCCCATTTCAAAATTCCTGGCCTTTGAAATGCTGTCATTCCGTCTGGTGGACACAGACAGTTTTAAAAACCTGATGGCGGTGGCTGTCCCACAGTACGTGGTTCCCAGCAGCCACTACTTTTCCAGGCGAGCCATCCCTTCCCTGCACAAACAAGTCGGGAACGAGATCATGTGTGCACTGCGCAATGCCATCTGTGGCAAGGTCCACATAACCACTGATACATGGACCAGTAAGAACGGGCAGGGGCGCTATATCTCGCTAACTGAACACTATGCAAATGTAGTGGTGGGTGGGCCTGAGGCGGCTAGCCGTTTGGCGCATGTCCTTCCGCCACTCAGGATTGCAGGGCATTTCTCTTTGCCTCCTGTTGCCTCCTCCTCCTACTGCGCTTCCTCCTCCTCCTCCTCTACCACCTCCTCATCCGCTCAGCGTAACACCTTCACCACCAACTTCAGCACATCCAGGGGTAAACGACAGCAGGCTGTTTTAAAACTGATATGTTTTGGAGATAAACCCCACACTGCGTAGGAACTGTGGATGGATATTGAACAACAGACTGATGAGTGGTTGTTGCTACTGAGCCTCAAGCCCGACCTGGTGTGCGATAATGGGCGAAATCTCGTAGCAGCTCTGGGCCTAGCTGGTTTGACGCACATCCCTTGCCTGGCGCATGTGCTGAATTTGGTGGTGCAGAAATTTCTAAAAAACTACCCGGATATGTCAGAGCTGCTGCAGAAAGTGCGGGCTGTCTGTGCGCGCTTTCGTCGTTCTCACCCAACTGCTGCTCGCCTGTCTGCGCTGCAGCGGAACTTCGGCTTTCCCGCTCACTGCTTCTTATGCGACGTGCCCACAAGGTGGAACTCCACCTTGCACATGCTGGAGAGACTGTGCGAGCAGCAGCAGGCAATAGTGGAGTTTCAGCTGCAGCATGCACGGGTCAGTTGCTCTGCGGAACAGCACCACTTCACCACCAACGAGTGGGCCTCCATGCGAGACCTCTGTACCTTATTGCGGTGTTTTGAGTACTCCACCAACATGGCCAGTGCCGATGACGCTGTTCTCAGCGTTACAATCCCACTTCTATGTCTCCTTGAAAAAACACTTCGGGGGAGGAAGAGGGGTCATTTACACGGTTATCAGGCCAGTCATTCACAAGTGGCCCGGAGGGTGGGTTCCTGCAACAGCATAGGCCAGGCCAAAAATTTTCAAGCCAGGGGACAGTTCTGAAGGATGAGGAGGACGAGGATGATGAGGAGGAGGAACGTGTTCACAGCAGGGTGGCACCCAATGCAGCTCGTGGGCATCACTGGAGCGTGGCTGGGGGGATACGGAGGACAAAGATGATACACCTCCCACAGAGGACAGCTTGTCTTTGCCTCTGGGCAGCCTGGCACACATGAGTGACTACACGCTGCAGTGCCTGCTCAACGACTGCCGATTTGCCCACATTTTAACTCGTGCTGTTTACTGGGTGGCCACCCTGCTGGATCCCCGGTACAAGGACAACGTGCTGTCCTTAATACCCTCACTGGAGCGTGATTGGAACATGCGTGACTACAAGCTCACTCTGGTAGACCCGCTGCTGAGGGCATTCCCAAATGACATCGGGGGCTCAGTGGAAGCACAAGGCGTAGACAGAGGAGGAGGAAGAGGTCACCGACGCAGCTGTGGCACCGCCAGCACCTCAGAAGGCAGGGTTAGCATAGCCAAAATGTGGAAAAGCTTTGTCAGCAACACACCACCACAAACAGCACCACCAGCTGATAGGCAACATCTTAGCAGGAGGCAGCATTTCAGCAACATGGTGGAACAGTATGTGTGCACATGCCTACACATACTAACTGATGGATCTGCCCCATTCAACTTCTGGGTCTCCAAATTGGGCACATGGCCTGAGCTTGCCCTTTATGCCTTGGAGGTGCTGACCAGCCCTGCAGCCAGTGTATTGTCTGAACGTGTGTTTAGTACGGCAGGGGGCGTTATCACAGTCAAGCGCAGGCGCCTGTCCACAGCCAACGTGGACAAGCTAACCTTTATTAAAATGAACCAGGCATGGATCCCACAAGACTTGTCTGTATCTTGTGCAGAATAGACATTTAGACCGGCCTCACACAGCCATTGGTATCCTTTTTTTTTTATTTGAATATGTCTCAATATTTTGGGGGCTACTGCAATTCTAAAAAATACCAAACAAACAAAAAACAGTGTTGGCTACCTCCTCCTCCTCTTCCTCCTCCTCCTCCTCCACCACCGCCACTTCTGCCTACACTGCCACGGTCACGGCCTAGTCAACCTCTAGGCTCCTACTCTGCATCCACCTCCTCCTCCCATTTTTATTTTTTTTAGTTGATTTTAAGTTATTTCCCCATCCACATTTGTTTGCAGGGCACTTGTCCTACTCACCCCCTATTTGCTTCCTTTTGCAGCCTTCTAGCCCTTTCCATGACTTTTTTACAGCCATTTTTGTGCCCAAAAGTTTGGGTCACCATTGACTTCAATGGGGTTCAGTGTCCAGGGTCAAGTTCGGATCGAGTTCGGTACCGAACCCGAACGGTTTCACGAGGTTCGGCCGAACCCGATGAACTCGAACATCCAGGTGTCCGCTCAACTCTATCAGGGAGCCCATGCAGCGTAAGTTTGAGGAGGCATGAGAGTCCTCTGGGTCACTGAGAATGACATTGTCAGGAACTACCTCCTCCCAGCCACGTACAACTCCTTGGGTTTCTGGGGAATGAAAACCATCCCTTGAAGACTGCTTTGTGTTATCCTCTACATCCATGCTGACACAATCCTCCTCTTCCTCATCTTCTTCCTGTGTATTTGGCAGCCCTGGGGCCTTGAGAGGAAAGGAAGTCCTCCTCTTCCTATCTAGAATCACACATTAGTTTATGAACATGTAATAAAAATATAACCTCACTGATCAACTGGCTTTCCTCATATTTTTGTGAGTATGTAACTTCAAGTTTAGTGGTTAGCCCAGATAAATATATTTTAAAATATAAAATTATATAATTGTATTTGTTCACTTAATCTACCCATCATATTGGGGAAAGCTGGCAATCAATAAATCATTCTTCCTGGATTCAAATGTTTCCTGCACCACCTCAAATACCGCCTTACTATAGACAGAACCAGGGTACAGAACCACCTTATAATTAAACATAAATCTTCATCTATTTTGTTAGGTGTCTGTAACAGGTTCAGAACTATTCCCTGATCTGATGTTTGCTTTGATTGAGCCATGTCTCACCTTTGTAAATAATACCTGAAATTGTCAGGTCTTGTACAGCTTTTTATTTGTATATGTAAAGTGTGCATTTGTACATTGTGGCACAGGGAATCACTGTCAGATGCCAAAAAAATGTTCTTTGTCACAGTAGAAGTCCAGGTACAAACAATATGTTACCACTGCTACTGTATAATATTCATTACAAATTATTTTACAACACTATCCCATGATTTACACAATTATAAAACAGATAAAGTGTAGAAAATATAAGCCAGGTCCTATGTTGCACTGTGCCTTCTCTCTGCTATGCCACAAACTCTCATGAATCATAAGAAAGTCTTTTCATCTATCAAATGTATGTAATGTGGCAGAATGTGCAGCAAATCAATGAAAATTTGTTTACTGAAAAATGTAAATACTGAACCTTATTTTTTTAAATTAAAATAAAAAGAGGATAAACGTACCTGCTCTGTGCAAAGAGATCAGTAGCCTACCCAATATTTTATTGGTCTGCCCCTGTGTGCATCCATAGATATACGTAGCATGGCTCAGCTGCACCAGATATTGCACTGTCCAGTTTTAGTAAATCAACCCCAATGTGTCCTGTGAGACCAGAAAGAGAGAGCAGCAGTGCTGCAGACAGAACAGTGCTGGATCGTGAAAGGAGCCAGGTAAGTGTTTGAGAAGGGGTTGAGGGGAAGGGACAATTAGAGGGGAGGTTTTGTCTTACCTTAATGCGGTTATTGCATTAATGTAACAAAACTTTTTAACTTTAAAACCACTATAAAGTGGATCTCCATTCTCCCCCCATTTTTTTCCAAACCCCTGCCTACCTTGTTGCAGGTTCTAAACATTTCCGTTACTTACCTCCCAGCAGATCCAGCGTTGTCCTGCAGAATCCTCTCAGAATGGTCCCATGTCGTCATCTTCTTGTGTGACCTCATCAGAGGGCGCACTGATAATGTAAGCTAGGAACAGATTTATTTTATGTACAGTATATAATTTGGGTAAAGTTAGCTGCTATGGAAATGACCATATCTACATGCTTAATTCTGCTAATTCTGAGGTTATAATTTATCACTAAATTAGTTCTCACAGCTGTGGCACAACAGAGAAAAGAGACAGATTTTTTGCTATTTGGCCACACTACAATGTAAAGATTGTCACTTTGGTCACAAAACAGGCTCAAATATTAATGTTAACATTTTTGCATGCAAATTACACATTAATTGATATGCAACTGCTTTTACACCTTCCCATCAGTGTAATGCACATACAGTTGTGCTCATAAGTTTACATAGCCTGGCAGAATGATTTCTTGGCCATTTTTCAGAGAATATGAATGAAAACAGAAAAACATTTCTTTCACTCATGGTTAGTGTTTGGCTGAAGCCATTTATATCAATCAATTGTGTTTACTCTTTTTAAATAATAATGACAATAGAAACTACCCAAATGACCCCGGTCAAAAGTTTACAAACCCCAGTTCTTAATACCGTGACGGACATCCCATCTGAGAGGGATCCCAGAGTACAGGTGTTCTTGAGATCGTGGGCTGATCCGGTTACAAGGTGGCCAGTCAGGCTTTTCGGGGAATCTATCGCTTGATCCTTTGGTCCCAGGACAGGTGAGCTGGCGGTTTGCCCATCCTTAAAGACACAGTAGTCAGGCAACATTTGCCTTACCAGTGCCCACATTGGTAGGAACACTCACACCCTGCTGAACAGTCACTACATTTCACTTTGCCTACCAGGATACTGTTAGCATCCTATATTCCACTTTGCCTTACCAGGACACTTACAAGTACCCTTTGTTTATCCTGCTCAACAGGACACCAAGTGCATCAACACCAGGCTAGCCAAAGATCTTGGTTATCTTGGAACCCGAACGATCGCACGGACAACAAACCCCATTGAAATCAATGGGGACCCGAACTTTTAGGCACAAAAATGGCTGTAGCAAAGTCCTGGAAAGCCCCAGAGGGCTGCAAAAGGAAGTAAAATGGGGGTAAGGGTAGGGCAAGTGCCCTACCAAAAAAAATGGGGACAAGGAAATAACTTTAAATATTTAAAAAAAAATAAAAACATAAAAAAAGCAAAAATGGAGGTGAATGTGGATCATCTTCAAACTGTGTCTGAAAAGTATTAATTAACGGTAGAAACCATATAACTGTTCTAAAATCATCTTCAAACTAGGGCAAGTGCCCTACAAATAAATGGGGATAGGGAAAATAAATTAAAATCAAGTAAAAAAATGGGAAGGGGGGTGGATGTGGAGTAGGAGCCTAGAGGTTGACTAGGCCGTGACCGTGGCAGTGTAGGTGGAAGTGGCGGTGGTAGAGGAGTAGGAGGAGGTAGCCAACATGGTATTTTTTTTTTGTAGTGAGGCCTATTCAAAAAAAGAAGTATATGAATGGCTGTGTGAGTCCGGTCTAAATGTTTATTCTGCACAAGGTATAGA